>CM069907.1:28346709-28512709 GCA_036172215.1 Camellia granthamiana
TGTCCACTTGAGCGAGAAAAGCCTCGCTCGAGCGTGAAATGCCTCGCTCGAGCGTGAAATTGTAGCTCTCAGAAGTTTTACAGAAATAACACGGTGGCTCGAGCGGCCAAATCTGCGCTCGAGCATACCCTGCTTTGCGTGACTCCTCGCTCAACCATCAATAGTCTCGCTCGAGCGTAAATTGCATGCAACTAGAACTTTTGCAGACCAAAGCGGTTCGCTCGAGCGACCAAAGCTGCGCTCGAGCAGAGAGCCCTATTTCAAAAATTTTGAAAAGGTGTTTTATGAATTGTTTTCCATTCTCTTTTATTTCTAAGCACTCTTAAACATGCATTGAGCATTGTAAATGGACTAAGAATATACGAAAGAGGTCTAAGAGGAATAAATAAATTAAAGAACGGATTGAATCGCTTGTGACCCCATGTGTTCTAAATTGTGTAGGGTCAAGCGCAAGGGCAAATCATCCGGCAGATCACTGTGAGTAATATCTTAATAAAGATATGTTCAAGTATGTTATTTTCCACAACATTACTTCTGTACGAGCCTTATGGATCTGTATTTTGAATTATGGATGAGTAGTCTAAATGTCAGTCTTTTGCATAAGACTAATTGAATACAAATGTGATTATGATCATGGGTATGACACACGCACATGAATACGAATATGGAAATGAATAATGGGCCAAACGCCGTTTGACAAGAATGATTTGGGCGAAGGCTGTTTGACACGAATGGTTGGGGTAAAAAACGTTTGACATGAATGATTGAGCCAAAGGCCATTTGACATGAATGATTGGACCAAAGGCCATTTGACACGAATGATTGGGCCAAAGGCTGATTGGGCTAAAGGCAATTTGATACGAATGATTGGGCCAAAAGCCGTTGGACATGAATGATTGGGTCGAAGGCCGTTTGACACGAATGAATTAGGCTCGAGGCCGTTTGATATATTTGGGCTTGAGGCCATTTGATGTATTAGATGGAAACTTAAATGGGCCTATGGCCGTTTGATATGTTGCTACAAATTTCATTTATGTAACTCTTTTATTTTGATATTATTCACTGGGCTATCGCTCACTCTCATTTATATGTGTGTAGGTCAGCAAAGAGATGTTTAATCCCAGCCTCAGTAAAAGACATGAGAGAAGTCAAGTTTTTGTAAAGTCAGCCCGAACGTCTCATGTCTGAGACTTGTTTGTTTTCTTTTTGTTACTTTGGTGAATATGTTGGATTACCGTGTACATAAGCTTTTTGTTTGGCTGACTGTATGTTTGAAAGTTCCTGGACATATGAGATGTACATATTTGTCTATATGTATGAGTTATTATGGAATGTTTGTTTTGTCATGTAAGCACAACTCATCGGAAAAAAATTTTGAGTCTGCTTCCGTTCGGCCCCATTATTGTTATAAAATATGTATGATTTTGTTTGAGGCCATAGGTAATCCCTTGATTACTGGCCGGTTATGAATTTAATCCTTAGGGGCGGGATCGGGTCATGACATTGATGTCCTTGGCTCTAAGAAAATAACGGCCCTAATGACCAGTTGACTTTGCTAAGAAATAGCAATGCCGAATTGCCGAAATTCCTAAGTTAAGCCCTATTCGATGGTTCAGTTTCACTAAACCCACGACTATACGGTAAAAATTCACATTGGGTTAAGAGGGAATTAAATCCCAGTAGCGCAGAATAGTCATAAGGAAAGGGTGCTAGGGAAAACGAACCCCATCCTTAGCGATTGACAGGAGAGGGAAGATTATTGTGTTTGCGTCAGCCCTCTCCATATCAACTACACTGTCCGCCATAAAGGACAGGTGGACGTCGTCAGGAATCGAAAAGTGACGATGAAAGGCGGCGACTCGCTCCTCAGAAAGGAGAGCTTTCAAATGAGTCGTCATTCCAGACAAGATAGAAGATATATAACAATGCACAAAGGGATTGGAATATGAAGGGATTGGAATATGAACAAAAGATGAAGAGAGGGAGAGACTTACAGGTCAGAACGAGAGAGCAAAGTGAAGAAGTGATATGAAGCAAAGTCGGAAACACAGGAGTTGTGAGGGAGAAAGAATGGTATGAAGAATGTGAAGGAGCCAAAATTCAATACATACAATTTTTTAAAAACGCATTAAATGAACGTCAAATTATGAAGGGGCGGGAAGTAATGATGACCCCAAATTGCGACTGATCTGACGCATCAATACCAAAAGACGCGTGCGCCGTATTTCCAACTTCCAAGATTTGTCAAAATATTAAACCAACCACGCTAAATAACATATGTTAATCGGATGTTCGGGGGGCAATTGTGGTAGCCGAATAAATGAAACCGTGTCCTGGGCTGGCACAGCGCGAGTCTGCTGAACACGCCGAATCCATGGTCACAGATAAATCGGCTACATAAAGTCTAGTGGGCCAAAGCCGAGTAAAACCAGGCTTAAAAGGCCGTTTGAAACCAATTATCCCATGGGCTACATAGATGGTCCATGAACGGGCCAAAGCCCATTAGGAAATAATGGGCCCTTAGAAGATCACTAGGGAAACCATATAAAAGAAAGGAGAGGAGGACAGAGAGAAGGATCTGTCTTAGACAATAGAGTATTCCTAAACCAATTACACCACATATATATATATATATATATTCTTTCTTGGACAATATTGCCAGAGTAACATGTTACTATGAACCAGATTAACATGTTACTGTCAAATAGAGTAATTGTTAAACAGAGTAACATGTTACTGTTACTGTTTACATCAATTTTAATGATAATAATTTATTTTTTAAAAAAGAATTTCAAAGTCAACATGGATTTTATTTGATAAATCTTGATAAGAGAATTCTAAAAATATTAATTTTATTAAAAATCGACATCTACATCAAAAGTTATATTATTTTTAAGTTTAATAAGTTGATAATAGTGATTGAAAAGGGAGTTTTGACCAACCTCAAGGGCCGAACATATGGGCCGAGCTAGTTTGGTCTTGGGCCAGATTGGGGGTTTGTAGGTCCAAGAGAGAACAACTTGGAGTGGGTTAGGCCGAGGTTCTAGCTCAGTTGAATTGGGGTTATGTATTTGAACAAGTTTTTGGTTTGGTTAGGACTTGTCCTTGTTGTATTAGACTCAACCGAGCATGAGATGAACCGAGCTAAAGAGTTCGGCGAAACACTATCATGGACGCTTGATAAAACCGAGCAAATAGCGCGGTTATGAAGGTGGATTATAGCACTGCGCTAAGGGTAGCTCGGCATGGGTTGCCAAGTGACCCAATTGGAGCACGAAGAGAGGAACCCGCTTTCCGTAAGCGTCAATATCGTTTGGTGGTTTGGCCAATGTTGTTTGGCAGTATTGACGTGTACACCTGTAAGGAATAAAAATGGCAGTATAGCCACGCGTCCAGGAAAAGACAAGTAGAGTAATGCGCGCAGAAGCTATATAAACTGTGTGGCACCTCTATTTAACGGGTTTGGAATTCTTGTTATTAGAGCTGCCTGCATTTTGTCTCCTTTCTCTCTTTCTTCTTTCCCAAGTGTGCTAACTTGATCGTCGTAGGGGTTTTCCGACTACACACCCGCCAAGTAGCTCACTGTCGTTTTTTTCTCAAGTTAGACGACTTAGTTTGGGGCTGCACAAAACTTAGACTCAAGGAGTACGAAGATCGATGAATATTTTCTCCTCGTACAGTGATATTTATTAGATTTTTCAAGAAAAACTTTTATACTTATTCTTAATGTATTAAAATTTTACTATGAGGAAATTTTATATTATTTTATTTTATTTTTTGGTAAATTGATACTTGACCCCCTTAGATTTTAACTTGATAAATATTAGTGGTATTGTAAGCTTTAGTGTACAATTTTTTAATTGCATATACTCGTCAATCATGCTTCCATCGCAAAACATGGCGGCTATAAGAATGATTAAAGATGGATTGTGAGCTTACATAACTTTTGTTGAAATAGGTGATATATTAAGGGGTTTTTTGGGAATACATTAAAAAAATTAATTTTTTAATTTTTTTAGTTAAAAAAGTCAATTTTTTTTATCCAAAACAACCTAATTTTTTGTCAACAAAGTCATAAAAAAGTTAAAAAGTTAACTTTTTACTAACTTTTCAAAACACCACTAATAAAGGTTCCGCTTTTTTCTAGTCTAATTTTATTTTTAGATCTGTGAGATACATAACGAATTCTATTTTGATAAATTAAACCACCTAATTTGTAAATTTATATGTAAGTTACTTATAAAAATAAAAATCAAATCAAATCGATTTGATAATGATAACAATTATATAATTTTGTCATTTATTTTAAAAAATAGACATTAACAAAATAAGGGAAAGGATCCTTAAAAATTTCCATTTTAAATCTTTAGCCTCCGATAAAAGGAGCATCCTCAATAGTTGTCCAAAAAGGCATTAAATTTGACATGAATATATTTGCTAGTGCTACTTTAAAATCCCAATTAATTTTTCATTATTTCAAAGTACATCAATACAATGGTGAAGAGGAGCGAGGAATAAAAAAAACACAAACAGACAGAATAGAGGATATCCTTAAAAATACTGCTTCATCCTCAATTATGGAGGAATGCCTCACCAGTATGTGGACAATTCTAGTAACCATCTTTGATCAATATTTTACATTATCATACATGGACAGAATTGGGTTTCCTCAAACGAAGCCTCAATGTGTCCATTTTGCCTAACCTGACTCCTGTTTGGTAACTTGCTTTTAAGCCCATTCTTTTAGGATTTTTGTTTTTGGGTCTTTTTGTGTATTTTTTAGATAATTTTAGTTTTTTAATTTTCATGGGTTTTTGGTCTAAAAACAACCCTTTTTTTTTAATTTTTCAAAAAATTTAATGTTATTGCAAAAAGATTTTTATAAAATGGGGCAGAAAACCTAAAAACCAGCTCTCAAGCTAGGTTTTAAAAACCAGTTTTAGGCTTCGTTTGGAAACAGACTTTTTAAATAATTTTTTGATTTTTTGGTTAAAATATGATGTAAGAAAAATTTTAATATGTTTAAGATGACTTTTTAGTTTTTTACAAAAAATGTGCAAAAAATAGAGAGAAAAGGAAATTTTGACTTTTTAATACAAGTTATTGATTTTTTTACTTTTTTTAGTAACTTTTTAACTTTTAAACTAAGGTGATCCAAATAAGACCTTAATATCCCAGGTCGGGCAAATTACATATACCTCCCTCGAGGTTTAGCTAAATTACAAATACCCCTTTGAGGTTTCGGAAATTACAGATAACCCCTTTATATTTTCATAACAAATTGTCCCATGAGGTTTATATTTTCATAACAATTTACCCCCTAATTTGTTATGCAAACAGTACCTTCAGGGGGATATCTGTAATTTCTCAAACCTCATGGGAATATCTATAATTTTGCTAAATCTAGAGAGAGGTATGTAATTTGCCCTATCAGGTCTATACAAACTTTGCAACTACTTACATTTT
The DNA here is from genome assembly GCA_036172215.1 of Camellia granthamiana. Classification (NCBI taxonomy): domain Eukaryota; kingdom Viridiplantae; phylum Streptophyta; class Magnoliopsida; order Ericales; family Theaceae; genus Camellia; species Camellia granthamiana. Next base: position 28,352,176 of record CM069907.1, read on the forward strand.
TCAGAAATATGTGCCCATTTTGAGACCTAATGAGAAAACAAATCTTTCACATCTCAGAACAAGAACTGCAGGGACACATTGCTTATGTGACTCAATTTCATGTTTATCCTTAATTCAAGTCCTGAGTAAATATTTATTTAAAATATATTTGAACTGCTAAGATTTCCTCTTCAAATCTTTCCTATTACTTTATTTAGCTAATATGTTTTAACAATACCACAATCACACTCACTCACACACCCAAATACTCACTCATAGAGAGAATAGTGAGTGGGTCCTAATCTTGGTGGTAATTGTAAGTTCAATAGGAAAAATCATTTTAGTGATTTTTTAGTTTTAAAATTTTTTTCTTCCCTTTTTTATTTAATAAATTTGAGAAATTGTTAAAAAAATTATTTTTCATGAGAGAAAAAAAGTCGGTGTAACATTTAACTTTTTTAACATAAGTTGACTTTTTTTTGGTGTTATCAACCACCTTCTAAAATTAATGAAACAACATTAGAGACAACTAAAATTTTACATACTAATTTACTCTTTTTCTCATATGAGGTGTGAGACTCACATGATCTGATGGTCTAGATCTAACACCCCATTTGAAAAATATAAATAAATAATATGTAAAATTTTATATACCTTACTAAAATTATTGTTGAAGTTGCAAAAATTAATGTTGAAGTTGCAGATTGATGAATGTTGTTTGGTGGTGGTAATTAATTGAGTCACCTAAAGTGTTTGAATCAAAGGCTTTGTCTTGAAGGTACTAGACTCTTCAATGCCTTGGAATCAAATATTTGATACTCCAAGTTGAGACTTATAAAGACTTGCACTCTACTTAGTGACTGATTATTATTTTACATCAAAGTTAATGGATTCAAAATTATTATTATTATTTTTGAAAAGGTCAGTCTTTCTAAAGAATATTTGATTGTTCTTACTGGTGGAAGAAGGCTCCAACCATCATTTGCTGTAAATGAATGGTTTCTTTTGCTTTAAAACCTTTTCAAAACAATGTTTAAATAAGGGCAGGATTCTAGATTGGAAGGTATTATTCGAACTTGTGAAGTTGATTACGGATTTTGTTTTGTTGATCCCAACTATTATTTTGTAGGGTCCTTCTTGTATATCACTCATAAAAAAATTAAATCGATCTAATAATTGTAATATGCTCAATTAATTCTATTTGTCACAATATATATATATATACATATATATACTGTCTATTTTTAAAATTACACTTATTTTTTATATTTTTTAGGCATGTGATAAATTAGTAGTTTATGATTATCAAATTTATTTAATTTTATGTGTAAATAATATATATAAAAATCTTATAAAATAAATAATTTAAATTATCAAAATAAATTTCATAACAATATCTTTCAGTTAAATTATAGACCGAAGAAGAGAAGTCCAACTTCAAAAGAAAAGGTTAAAAATAAATTAAAAGAAAGTAATGTCTCGTTTCCCACTTGAAAGTGAAGGTTTTATTATTATTGTTTCTTTGAAACTTCTCAAAGGTTTCTTTTTGAATGAACTTCTCACAATGTCCTCCATCTTCTTCATAGCAAGTTTGAAATAGGCAACACCTTCTCTTTAGTCTGAAATTAATTAGACAGTGTAGTTGGACTCAATTTTAGGCCCATTTCTATAATTTAAATAGTTTAATGTGTGAAATTTATCGAGAACATAATCTTTATAAGAAATTACTTTAATTAGATATCAATAGTTATTTGATCAGTTTATATTTGCTTCTACAACAATTACAATTTTAAAAATAAATAACAGACACATATGTAACCTGATCAAGTAGTTATTGATATCCAATTAATTTAATTTTTTACAAAAATAATGAATTCACCGATTTTTACAAATTGAATATTTAAATTATCGAGATGGGTCCGGAGTTGGATCTACTGTGGTCTAACAGCACCCCGTCCAATCCGTAGAGGAGCTGGACCCTCCAAATAATGCCAGTGGACTTGTGGATCCCTACCATCTTGACCTATGCACTGTCAAGTGTGTCAACTACTTTTCATAAATTAGTATATATTTGGTGTAGTGGACATTCATGACTAATTGTTCAGTGGCTGCTCAACCCTATGCTCAACTTCACAGAAGAGCCATCTATCTATGTATGCAAGCTAAGTTATTATTATTATTATTGTAAACCTCACTTGAGTTTTAATAAATTTTATAATTTTAATATAATTATATTAAATTATCTTAAAATTTTAATTCATCAAATTATGATTAAGTGAGTTAAGTGTTATATGAATTACGCATAAAGGGGCTAAGTGTTATAGCATAATTAATAACTAAGTGGACTCAGCGTAGGAATACTAATTACTAATAGTGAGTTTAATAATTAAGTAATATTTTATATATATTTATATTGAGTTTAATATTAAAATATTATTTTTTTTTTGTCGATTTTACTTAGCGAAAATAGTATGATGGTTTAGATTGAAAAAAAATCAAAATATTAAAATTTAAATTGATAAAATTAAAAATTTAAGTTTATTTTATTGTAAGAATCAAATTTTCTGATTTTGTTTTTTATTATAACTTTCTCTACAATTAATTATTTTCTACTTACAGCTTCAGATAGATTTCATCCACTATTACATTCAAAATGATGAAAAAAGGGTTTGCTTTCATTACATTTTTAATGCTTTGATGTTATCTTCATTTAAAAAAAAAAGCGTAACTAATTTAATGATCATCAAAATTCAAGATGTGATTCTCAAATTTTCTTGGTATAAAATATGTCATTAATTACACATTTCTTAACAAATGAAAGGGTATGTGAATCAACGGATGACTTTGCAATGAATGAAAATAATGCATAAAAAAAATTTACTAATTCCCAATTATTGAGAATTTTATTTTATTTTTTTTCTGGTAATAATAGGGCAGCAATATTATAGATAGAGAAATAAAAGATTACAAAGTTCCAAGATAACAGATCATCCTAACATCATCAAACATTAGATTACAAATACAAGGAGGAGCATGTTGAAAATATGAATTTCTTCATTGTTGGAATTCCTTGATTTGTTAGGATATCGACACAGACATTACTTTCTCTAAAAGTTTGGTTGATTATCTTTACTTCCAAGCAGTTTATCAATAACTCATTAGCAAAACACTTGAATCTGATAGAAAGTCACAAGTTTGATTCTTCTACTTACGTTTTATGTTATAATTGTTAATTCATTGTAATTTATTATATTAGCATCGTAATAAAAAAAAAATTAAAAAATTGAAGTATCAACCACGAAGTTTCAGTTAGCCATTTAAGAATCTAGATTTATAATTTTATTTCATTTTTTAAGAACATAAAAAATTATGAATTAAATTTAAGAATTTATAAGCAAATTGTAATATTCTGATCCAATAAATGACTAATAATTTTAACCGGCTTTTCAGCTCGGCTTGCGCCACAAGCCGAAGCCGTAGCAGCCGCCCAAGATTCTCAACCAATAATCACACTCCCACTTCCCCCACCCCCCCCCCCCCCACCACCACGTGCCAGACTTTCGAACGGTCCAGATCTCCCGAACCCACATCCTCATCCAACGTTCCACAAATCCCCACGTAATCCATTCTTATCGACAAATTGAACGGCCACAAAATTCCCACGTGTCAATCCCGATGCGATATTATACCTTCGATCCAACGGACCCTGCACCCCCTCATCACTCCCACACAAACGGAGACTCCAATCCGATCCAACGCAAGCCAAAATTTTCTCACATGGTCCTCCGCAATTTTCCCGGAAAATTCCCTCCTTAGCCTTCCAATTTTCCCGCCAAAATCCTTATTCGATCAGTGAGGTGTGTTAATGGCGGATTCAGATAACGAATCGGGGGGTCACAACAACGCGAACAGTGAGCTATCGGCCAGAGAACAAGATCGATTTCTTCCGATCGCCAACGTGAGTCGGATCATGAAGAAGGCTCTTCCGGCGAACGCGAAGATCTCCAAGGACGCGAAGGAGACTGTGCAAGAGTGCGTGTCGGAGTTCATCAGTTTCATCACCGGCGAAGCCTCCGACAAGTGCCAGAGAGAGAAGCGTAAGACTATCAACGGCGACGATCTACTCTGGGCCATGACCACGCTAGGGTTTGAAGAGTACGTAGAGCCTCTCAAGGTTTACTTAGCCAAGTACAGAGAGATGGAGGGTGAGAAGACCACCATGGGCCGCCAGGGCGACAAGGACGGCTCCTCCGGCGGCGGAGGCTCCGCCGCGGGCGGCGGAGTTAGTCCCGGCGGCGGTGGATTTAACGGAGGAGGAATGTACGGTGGGATGCAGGGGGGATCGACGATGATGATGATGGGGCAGGGGCACCATCATCATCATCATCAGGGCCAGATGTACGGCTCTGGTTATCAGATGGGGATTGGGAAGGGTAGTTCGGGCAGTGCGGGCAGTGGTGGTGGAGCATCCACTGTGAGAAGGTAGGTAGTGATGATTATTATACTCTGTAGTCAGTCCTATGATATGGTTGATGTTGTTGTTCTGTTCATAACTGTTTTTAGGACTTTTTTTAAGTTTAATTTTTTGCCTTTTTTTTTTTTTTTTTAATCATTAACCTATGGAATTTATAGAGATGTGTAAGATTTTTTTTTTATTTATTTACTTTTTTTTGGTTAATTTTGTGAAATTGAAAATGGTACAAGTGTAATTGTGGAAAGAAGGAGATGAGGATAATGATAATGCAAACCAGTGATTAGCTAGAATTTGTAATTGATGAGAGGAAAGAAGAAGAAGAAGAAGATTCATGTAATGGAATGGAAGATAAGGGGTTGTTTGTATTAACTCTTGTTTTTTGTTTTTTTTTCCTTTGAACTTGTTGGTTAGTAGTAGTACTTTGTGTGATTTGCAAAATTTGGGGAAGAGTTAGCCTTGGTTTGAGAAGTGGTTTGGTTTTTTGATTTTTTAATTTTTTTGGTTATTTTAGTTTAGGTTAAAAAGTTTGGTTTGAAAATATTTTTTGGTTTTTTTAATTTTTTTGTGAGGGAAAAGTGTAATGATTATAAGTTAAATGTGATATTTTGTTTATTGTAATTAAAATAATTTATTTTGTCTTTTATGATTAAAATAGTAGCAAATCTCCATGCCAAACGGAGCCTTAGAATTGAGATATATTTATATGGTAAAAAAAGGTATTCTTTGTACTTTGTACATTTATGCAATGCTTTTTTTTAGGTAGGTTTCGTTATGCAATATTTATTTGAAGGAGGTTTATTTCTCATGTTTTTTTGGCCTTAGTTCCCTATTGTTTTGGAAAGTAGTTAAAAGTTAATTTTTTAGTTTTTTATTAATTTTTTAAAAATATATATAAAATAATATAAAAAAGATGTGACCCCAAAGGAAAAGGTGACTTTTGTTATTCAAGTAATTCACTGTCATATATGTTACTAAAAGTGATTTTCTTTTGGAAAAAGTTTCATAGCTCGAATTTCTTGGCTCGATTTTTTTTTTTTTTTTTCTTCTTCTTTCTTTCTTTCATTTTTGAACAGACAGAGGGAAGAGGAGAGGAGAAAGAGGGAGAGAAGAGAGGAGGAAGAAGAGAGGAGAAGAGAAAGAGGAGGAGGCAGCACCACTGCTGTCCCCTAGCAGCCGCCGATTGTCGCAACACCACCTCCTCGCCGATCGTAGCACCACCGATACCGCCTCGCCGATCGTCGCAGTCGCAGCACCACCACCGTGGCCTCCGGCCCCGCCACCGCCTCCTCCTCCCTTGTGATTATGTCCCCTCCAGTCCTCCTCCCTCCTCCTCCTCCTCCTCCTCCTCCTCCCTGCTCTTCTTCTCCACCATTTTTCTTCGTCTTCCTTCGTCTGCAACAAAAACACAGGAAAAAGAAAAAAAACATGTCGAGCCACACATTCGAGCCACAGATTCGAGCTACGAATCAGAACCGTTTTCTTTTTTCCTCTTTTTTTTTCCCTCTCTTTTTAAATCTCTATTCAAGTTCTTAATCTAAATATAGTTTTAGGTGGTATATATCCTATCAAAATTTTGAATTACTTGGAGTTGAGTTGTTTTGAGTTTAGATATAATATGATTCGGAGCATAATTGTTATAATTTTGAGTTACTTTTAAGTTGAGTTGTTTTTTGGATACGATAGATCATAATTTTAAGTGCTTACACTATAGATTTGTCCTATTATTGAAATATTTTCCCTACTTGTCAAAATTTCCATTTTAAGTCTATGATTGGCACAATCAAATGGTAACTCATTTAGCTGTACACTAGCATAAAAACAGGTAATGGAAAAGTTCATTTGGAAACCGATATTGTCATTGTTTATTATTATTATTTTATTTTTTTTGTTATTATTTTTTTTTTTTTGGGTATATGGGAGGTCATAGTTTGGAGTCTTATTGTAGTGAAATTTGAACAGTTAGAATCGAGGTTTTAAAAAGCGATCGCAACCGTTACGTAACGATTGTGGTAGTTACCGTCACTTGTTACGGTCACTTTTACAGTGTGATTGAGATGTACAGGTGTGTCAGTCGTAGTGGTTGCTATAACGGTCGTAACGGCACCATAACGGCCATAACGGTCTGTTACGTGCCGTTACGTAACGGTTCCGAATTGCTTTTTTCGAAAGAACACCAAAAAAAAAGAGTTGAAAATGGAGGAAGAGAGATAGAGAGAGAAGAGGGAAAATGAAGAACATGTTATTGATTTGATGAAATTGTAAGACTTATGCTATTATATTCTGTTACTATGACTCAACTAGTTTGTTTGTGTGTGTCTATTTATATATTGTTAGAAAATAATAATAATAAGTATAGTCATTATCTATTTGACTTGATTAAAATATATATATATAGGCTTTTATTTATTCTCTTAATTTTGTCATTATTTATCTTATATATAATAGTTAGTGATTGATTTTTTGTATAATATAAAGTCATTAATTATTAAAATAAAATGTAAAAAACTTAGTTTATAGTAATTTAAAAATATGAAATATATTGGATCAAATTTAAAAATTTATAAAAATTGATCAATATTTATTTAAAATCCAATAAATATGATCATGGAAAAAAAATGTACATATCGGTAAGTTTTTTTCAAATTGTGCGAAAAATAAAAAAATTCACGGTTCCGGTTAACGCAACCGTTACGCTACGGCCTTTACATCCCGCAACCGCGCCACCGCCACCGTTACGGCGACTGCAACCGCTTTTTAGAATCTTAGTTAGAATGGAATAATATTCCAGTCCATTCTTTAACGCTGTGTTTGGTTGGAAGATTTGGGAAGGAATTTGAAAATAGAAAGGGAAAAGGAATATGAAATGTAGGTATATTTTATTATCATTTTACTTACCTATTCTTTTTTTCTTTTCAAATTCTTTTTCAAATTTTCTAACCAAACACAGTGTAAGTTTGATTCATTAAAATTGTGTTTGAATCGTAAATTTGTATAGAAATTTTAGAGCGAAAAGAAATGAAACGGGAAAAGTAGCAAAAAATTAACTTATATTTTTGTCACCTTTTCTTTATATTTTTTTACTCCACAAATCTTTACAAAAATTTATAAACTAAATGGGAAATCCTATGGTGTGCATCCTTTATGCATCTTACCACAAAAAATTTATTATAAAAGTTCATAACATCAACTACAAAATGCTAAATTTTGTCACAAATTGGCGTAACAAAATATCTAAAATTTTGTAGTTAACGTTATAAAAATTTATAACTAATTTACGACATTTTTTTTTTACACTAATTTATGACAAGAGTATACATTTTATAATTAATTTTATAAAATTTTATGATAAAATTATATATTTTGAAATAACTCCTCATACCATTTCCCAAACTAAACATAGCATTGTTAGTGGATGAAATTTCACTACTACTATAGTAGTATGAGTGCTTTCTATATAGACATTTCTTTCTGATTGTCGAATAAGTGCATTCTATTCATCAATTTTTCATTTGCTTGGTTGGTAATCCAAGTCGACCGATTGAGTGGGAGTGAGTCCATTCGAAATGTTACTTTTTAGTGGAGAAATAACCAATTAGTGATGGTTGGAAAAAAAAAAACCCCTCAATTACATGGCAAAGTTAATAAATTCTAATTATTAAAATTATAAATATTTCTATAAATATGTAATTATTTTTGACAACTAAACCTAAATTTTAATTTTCCCTTTTTTAATAGTTTTTTTAATTAAAATATGAGGTAAAAACATCAAATATTTGAGAAAGTTTTTTTAAAAAAAATTTAATAGAAAAATGTGTACAAAATAGAGTGAATGAGAAAGAATATTTAGGTCTCGTTTGTTAACTATATATTTTAGTTAAAAAGTTATTATAGGTTATTACATCACTTTTTTTTTTATTTTTTTACATATCTTTTTATAAAAAAAATTAAAAATTATTAAAATAACTTGTTTAAAACGAGACCTTAATTGTTTTTATATGAAATAAAAACGTGTTGACTTTTTAATTTTTAATAAAAAAATTTTGTTAAAATATGCAATTTGGATTTCTTCGTTTATGTGGGAGACAAAGGCTGATCAAGTGGAATTGATTTTTTTTTAGTACTAATCATAATGTAATGGACGAATATTAACGGCTATCCAAATCAATCACTACAAGACTTCCTTCGAAAACTTGTTTTTGACTTTTTTTAACTAAAATATGCAATCGGCACATATTGGGCATTTAGGTTTATTTGGGCTATTTTGACAAGTTTTTTTTTTTTTTAATTATTAGTAAAAAAAAATTATTGATGAAAATTAAATTTACATAATATAAAGATAAATATTAATAAAGGGAGGCGAGTGTCAAAGCATCAAAGCAAATTAGACGATTCGAACAAAGTTAGGACCGGAAATCAAGTCAACATTTACTAACACTACACCATGGCTGGAGAGAAACCAACCGAACAAAAAAAAAAGCAAGGAAATAGTAACCTCTCCCAACACCCAAAATACCGATTTTAACAGTCTATCCATCTACACCTCATACCAAACAAAACTCCCTTCTAATTTGGACCCTCATAACAAACAATCACCTCAAATCAATACCCTATCTCTTGAATTTTGGATCATTGATGCTTTCAGTAACTTCGTTTTCCTTGCTTTATTCCTATGACTCGCATTGTTGGGATATGAGGCCTTATGAACACCTCCACCCTCATGCCTCTTAAAAGATTCCTTAATCTTGACCGAATTGCTACTCACTATCGGAATAAATGACTTTTCAACAACGTCAACCCCTTCCACTACTCCTTTTGGCCCAAGAGAGAAAAGTGAACTTGGCTCATAGGATATTTGCACAATCTTATTTTTTCCAATAGGAACTCCAAGATCTATAGCAGTGGATTTGGGCCTCCAAAATAATGAATGAATACGCCCATATTTATGTTGTGGGCCAAGCACACTCCTTAAATTAAGAGGTTTCATTTGCACTAAGTTTTGCACATATCCTCCATAAAAAATCATTTCTCTTCACACACTGATTACTAGTTGATGATGACTCATTTGATTTGTTTGAATTTGAAGAAAGCACCATGTTTTTGTCTCCAAACTCTTTTTTCCCCATTGATAGAGATTTGATCTTTCCCTGCACTAAATTTGAGTGCTACATCTTCATGAAAATCAAAGGTTTCACATATCCTAACAGGGTATATGTTTCCTTTGTACTCCAAACTTATCACCGTATTTATAGGCTTCAAGCTATTTGTTATCAATCTGACCTTGCCATACTCAAGAGAATCTGTGTTGTTAACTTCAACAAACTGAATTACCTCACCCCATAAGCTACCAATGCTTGTGAATGTGTTAGCATTCCATAAGTTAAATGGAACTCCATAACAGCATAACCAAACACATCTCTCTTGATCGAGATTTACTCGTTTTCTCCATTCCGTTACTGAAACACACCAATCATAGATTCACCCCTTCAGTTGGTCATATCCCTCATTCATAGCTTGTGATGAGTTGAAGGTTAGGACTGCACTTCTATCTCCCCCTCTTTTGACTAATATCTCACCCAAACCTTTCTTGCATAATTAGTCTCTGAATACTGGAAAAAAGAAGTAGTTTTTGAGCTTCACTATCAAACTCACAGAGAGCTATTCATTATATAACTCAAAAGCTTTAGCCACTAAATAATCCTTCTTATCAGTAGCTCCACTTTTTACTACTTCAGCATAAGATTTCTGACCTTCAACCACTGTTATATCTTGCTTAGACCGCCTTTGTAAATCTATTTTCAAAGGTTAACTTGATTCCGACTTGTGCTGCTTTAATTGAGGCTTGGTGAACACTGCATTTTTAACTTTTAGTTCCTTATCCTCAACCCACAAACCATTTGCCTTTTGAACAGCCAAATTTTTTGCTACCGAGCAATCGAATCTGATGAAGCCGAATCTTGTACCTATTACGATCATTCTCTTCGCTGGGATGAACACATCCTTCACTGCCCCAAATTTGTTGAACATGATGTACAAGCTCTTTGGACCCATTGATTCAGGAATGTTATCCACAAAAATAGTGAACAATCCATCATTTTGGACACCAATATTGCTACCCTCTTTTCTTCTCAAAAATGAGTTCTAACCTCCACTAACTCTACCCTCTCGGAATCCTTTTTCCATCCCGTATGACACTACTCTTTCCTTCATTCCTTAGCCGAAGTTGCTTTGTATATCTCCCTATTCTTGACTTCTCCAAATCATAAACCAAGAACAAGACCAACCCCAATATTGACACAAACAAGTCCAAACCCAATAGTGTAATTAAAGGGATAGCAGAGTTCACAAACAGAGACACTAGACGTCACAAACAAGTCCAAACACAAATAGAGACACCGAAGGTAATATAACCTGAGTTCACAAGAATGACACCTCACCTTGTAAGATCTGTTGCCAAAGATTGAATTTCACATGGCGCGGATTTGACCTACGGACTTGCTACGCAAATCTACATCTCTTCTCCTCCTTGTTTGCCACCAGAGAGCAGATCTGATAGAATAGATCTGTGTCTGCTTGCTCTGGATCGGACGAAACCGAGAACGAAGAGAGATAGAGAGAGTGTCACCAAATCAAGCTAGAAAAAAGTTACTTAAGAAATGGAATAGATTAAAACTCAACCAACAAATCAAATTACATTTGTCAGAGAACAAAGAAAACTTTTAGGAAAAATGGTTAAGTAGGTTGGAGTGGAAAGAACCAAATTCTGCCATTTTGGCAAGTTGATTAAGGCTTCGTTTGGAAATGACTTTTTTAGTTGATTTTTTAGCTTTTTTGACTTTTTTAGCCTGAGACTTTTTTGTTTATTTGGTTTTCTTGTTTGGCCTTTTTGACTTTTTGGCATTGGAAATGATGTTCCCAAAAGTGAAATGACAAAATTTCCCTCAAGTGGCCAAATCCAATAATATCTCCAATTACATACAGATTTTGCAATGGAATTACAATTTTTATTTATTTATTTATTTTTCCATTTCCTCCCTTTTCTTTTTTTTACATTTTTTGTAAATTGCTTCATGCAATTTGGTTTTGGTTGGTTACTGATTTGGAATAAGGAAACTATAAAACAAATCAAACACTCTGTCAACAAAACTTGTACGGAATTAACGGAAAAATTTTGCAAAATTTGTTGCACTTCTAGTATGGCATTTCCACCAAGCCACTGTTACAAATCCCCAAAAAAAAAAAAAAAATTTCAAATCTGTCCAATACATTAATAAAATAAAATTTTCAAGTCCATAACAAAGGTTTGTATGAACAATTTTCCCCTCAATTAATAGATAATAAGAACAATTTGTTGGTGATTACTTCTCTGACAATAACCAATTGCTTGAGCGTACCATAATGGGAACATACATACCTAATTACATAACGTACATATGCACAATACCATAAATACTAAATGTGGTACTACGATTCCATACAATGTCAAACAAACAATAAAAAAAATGAACTTGGGTTTGATGTAACTTACCGAATTCCCCCTATATATTTCCCAACATGCCATGGTTGCGTATGTGGACCAAACGATCTCTTACGAGAAAGTGCACGCTTTCCATATATGGGTCATCATCCCCAACCATTAGTCCATCCGCCCCCATATGTTGGCAAATGAATGTCATTGATTATGGTTACCGCATTGGCCTCTGTTATTATGGGTTGAACAGTGGTTGGATTACTCGTATTTCTATGTATGTAGTTATGCAATGCCATCGACACACCAACTAAATGCACCTACGCAGTCACAAAATCATAATGAGGCATATTTTCAATAAACCTCCATCAATTTTTCCACGCCCCAAAGGTTCGTTCAACGACACTATGCAACGACAAGTGTGCCTTGTTAAATAATTCCCTTGGGTTCGTTGTGTTCCTTGCACCTCGCCGAAAATCTTCTTGGTGATAACGGTAGCCCTTGTACAGTACGAGATAACCCGAATCAACAAGATAATATTTCCCTGTCGGATGTAAACAAATAACGGTATAAGCTTTGTGTGCATATTTGTACATACTAATTTTTTTAAAATAATTGTCTATACCTTCCTCCGGGTGTGGAAACGATACATTTTCATTGTTGATTATTTCAGCGAAAACTCTATTGTCATGCATACTGTCTTTCCATCCAACTAATACAAAGGTAAAACACATCTCGAAATCAACCACGGCCATGATATTTTGGGTGTGACAATATTTGCATCCAAAATATGTCACTGCATTAGGCCCCGTCACTTTCCCAACAACATGCATGCCATCGATTGTGCCGATCCAATTTCCAAATTAAACAGCAAAACAAATTTCAATATATGCCAAAACTTTGATGTAAAGAAACAATATGTTTTGAAAATATGAAAGTTATACCTTGAATGGTAGGTATTTCATTTTCGACAGCAAGTGAAGATGTTAAACATTTTGATTTGTTGTTGGCCTACAATGCACAATCGTGAACTTCTTCATCGTCGCCAAAACATTATGAACGTGGCGTGATACGGTTTCACCCGAATGTTGAAACCGTTCTTGGATGGCTTTATTCTTGAACCCTTTTAACACATGGATGAACATTGCAACACTTTCCTCCACGGCTGATCCATGGCTGCGTTGGTTAACACATAAACCAAATTCTCTAACTAACGTGTCACACAACAAACAAAATACTTCTTTTGGCATACATACACTTTCTTCAAAATGACCAATGTATCCATCGTATAATTCACATATCCATGCACGTCCAGTCAATATTGATGTTCAACATGGAGTTTTTAACGTGTATTTTTCGTAATACTCTTGTACATACCGACATGCTTGCACATATGTCCAAATATTTTATTGTTGTATTTGTATAGCCATTTGATTTATTTGCTTGACGAAGTCATCGCTGCTGCTACCTTCCCCGTTAGACATGGCCACAACTTCGACGACGCCTACAAGACATATGTCCAACGTTAAAATCATTACTGTCACTTTGAACTTGTTCAACTATTTAACCTACATAAATATATACATAAAAAACATACCATGCATAACCAAGATAAAAGAAAAGTAATCTGCCAAACCAAACATGCATAAACCATCCATTTCATACACACTAAGAAATTATTAAAAAAAATTTTAAAAAAATGGTCATATTGTTCCACCAAATCATCCTACCAAGTACTACAAACGAAACAAACCAATAATAATAATAATAATAACCATAAAACAAAAATAAAAACTGAAACATGTCCTAAAAATCCAACACAGTAACAAGTTCCCATAAAAACATCAACACATAACACGAACAAGTTCCCATCAGTAAACAGCAATTGCCCAACCCATTGGCCCATCCCAGCAGCCATCAAACTCGTTGTGCACCAAAGAGGTTCGCAAATGGAGCTCCAGCACAGCTTTGTAGTTGCTTTTGTGTAAGCTATCCGATAATATGGTCATCATCGGGCTGGCACATCATAACCTCGCGGTAATCAGCGTTGTCCATAAGAGAGATGCAAAGTGGAACAACAATGTACCAACTAGGGCACGAATGGATTTCAGCTTCTCCATGCACTCTGAAATGGTATACAACGACTCATTGCCAATTAAGTGCCTAACAGTAACTTGTTGGTTTTGACTTCGGATGACATTGGTCAGATTGTTCATGTTATCGGCTATAGCAGATGCTCCACTAGTCGGCTTCTGCGACTTTCTAGAACTTGCAGGAGTATTTCGTTTCCCTTTTGCCCCAGCTTCAACCCCAGGTTCAACACCTTCCATTGAGGAATTAGCCTCCACGTCAATACCAACAGAAGGGATGGGATCTGCAAATGGCCGTATACCAAGGCTCTAAACCGAATCAAAAGACCCTCGTTATCTTCAACAGTCCTCTCCCCCAGTGTCCAATGATGTTTGCCAGTTACAGCAACCCCTATGAAGACAATCTCCATCAAATCCCGGTGCTCTAAAGTTTTATTCTTGAACTTTGCACAACTGTTGTTTATCTGCAGCACAGGGAACACAAGACAATTAGTAAAAATATGTTACCAAATAAAAATGAAATCAATGCAGAAAAAAAAAAGGGTAGATACTTTACCAGTTCCATCCGATCCCACTATTGATCGGAAGCTTAAAATATGCCTATTTCTGCATCAAATCCAATTCTAGTAATTCCTTTGGCGGTCCATCAACTTCATCCATGTAGTCTAATCTTGTTTCATGCTCGTGTACTTGTTCTTCAATTGCTTGACATCACGTTTTCTACCCTTTCTTTTTTTCAAACTTCTTTGCCAACAAATTGTACCCAGTGCTGCTCAAAATCATGAACAGCCGATTTCCCCCAAGAATCTCATCGGCAATAAGCTCTAAGAAAAGCCTTATGGATTTAGTATCCCACACGGCTTTGTGAACATTTTGGGTGTCCTCAATAACGATTGCTCCACCCCTTGCAATCCCTTTATTTTTGGAAATGGTACGTGGTGAAGCTCGTGTGGAAGCCATAACGACAATGCAACTGATAAATTAAAGCGTAAGTACCTTATACATGTATGCATATTACTAACCCAAACCAATTTGCGCAATAAAATAGATTAGGCATTATGAAATTCTATAAAAAAAATTACGAGAAAGTAAAGAGAAACATTTATCTAGATCCAAACCACAATTCCATTACATGTCATGCACAAAGCTATTGCTATCAAGTCCACAACAAACATAAGTCATTACAATACTAGCTTTGTTAAGGTGCTACAAGACACTTGGAACATTTTCACATATGCAACAATAAGATTACAACGACAATGCATGGAAACAATGGTTTTCAAGATACGCAACGTTTGTTGAATGTGAATGACATCATCCCGCAAGTGCATGACAATGTCGTGTGTGGCGGAGTCATAGTTGGTGTTCGGTCGCCTAGGTTCGTTGCACCAACCAATCCAACTTAAACATGGCTGACGAAATTTATTTACAACGGTATTAGTTAACTGGTTTAAATGAAATGAAATTTATAACCGAAAATGAAAGGTGTACTCACCACATAATTCGGACAAGCATTGCCCGTCCTAGATTTTTATGAGATCTAGAAATCTTGACAAGACATTGACCATAGCCATAGGCACATGTTCAACGTGGCCATGTAGTAGATGTGCCAGTTGATATAAAAGAAGCCATGCTTTGTTTTTTACCGTTCAAGAATAAAAGAAGGAGACATAGTGTAAGACAATGTGTTTTGGTTTTCTAATTGTCAACGTTGTTCAATAAAAGTGTGCAAGGTAACACTGGTTTCAAGCGTTTGATAATTTGTGGTTGTCTTTCGCAAAATGTCCCTCAAGTTGGAAAAGTTATCAGATGAAAAATTGATTATAATGTAATCCATCAAGATACAACCTTGAATGTAACCAGAAAGTAAAGAAAAGTATGAATGTTTCGAACTCGCAAGAACAAACTAATGTCAAAAGTGAAAAAAAAAAAAAAAATACGACAATCACAAACAATTACAAATAGAAACCTAGAAGAGACAACAGATAAGTTGATTCAATATTCGGAATGGACAGCAATTAAGCAATAAATTAATCTCCAAAACCATGTGATTGAAATTATGTGTCAATGGCAAGAAAATAAGTGTCACAGTTACATCCCCAAAAAATATATAACATAAGGCCAACTAGTATAAATCCCAACAAAAATGTAAATAGAGAGAAGGAATAAAATTCTAAAAGAAATCATCCACCATCCAAAAGCAAATCACCCAGCACACATTAATTCAAAAGAAATCATCCACCATCCACCATGTAAATTTTATGTATGTGTATATTAACAAGTGATTAATTCAAAGTTGGTTAGTAAGAAAATAAATAACAAACCCAATATGTTCTTATTACAAAATTTCAATCTGGAATGATATATACAGAATAAGGGTTAAACAAAAAAACAAAAACCAACTGATTTTACAAAAGAACTCCAATCCATTCATAACATTTATATCAAAATAATTGTACAAAATTCCCCCATCATCCTAAATTTCCCTTTTCTTTAAATTTGATTGATACAAAATTTCATCAAATTCAGTTTGATGAAGAATTGTTGTTCACTTTTTCTCAATATATGCCAAAATTCATCACCAATCCTTTAATCAAATCAAGGGCCAGTCATTTTTCCCTCAAGTTGAAAACCGATCCATTTTGATGAAAAGAAGAAAGTATTTCCTCAATTTGGAAGCAACCATTTTGTGGACACTAGGTCCAATAAGTTTTAAAAAAAAAATGGTAACAAATTTAAAAAAAAAAAAAAAAAAAAAAGAGTAGTATTTGTTGTTGGTATGCTGTTCTTTGTTGAGTTCATTAAGAAGAAAAACGAAAGTGAATACAAAAAAGAAGAAAGTATTTCCTCAATGTTGAAGCAAATCCCATTTTATGGACAGTAGGTCCAGCGAGTTAAAAATAAAAAATAAAAAATAAATAAAAAATTGGTAACAGATTTAAAACAAAAAAATAAATAAATAAAATAAAAATAGTATTTGTTGTTGGTATGCTATTTTGCATTGAGTTCATCAAGAAAAAAAACGAAAGTGAATACAAAAAAGAAGAAAGTATTTCCTCAATTTGGAAGCAAATCCCATTTTATGGCCAGTAGGTTCAATGAGTTAAAAAAAAAATGGTAACAGATTTAAAACAAAAACAAATAAAATAAATAAATAAAAAATAAAAACAGTATTTGTTGTTGGTATGCTGTTCTTTGTTGAGTTCGTAAAGAAGAAAAACAAAAGTGAATACAAAATATATATATATATATATCGTTCTCATAATCAGAGTTCACGCAATCTGTACAGAGAAATTCAGGTTCAAACCCCTATTCACACCAACAAAAGCATTTTAGCGCTGATCGAATAGAACAACGACGGATTTTGAACATACACACAACAAACAAGTAAGATCTGGTGCAAGGAGAGAAAAACCCCAAAATAAATCAAGTTATGCATACCAGAGATGCAAACATGGAACAATGTTATGAGTAAAGGATGGTCGAGGCGTTGCGGAAACGGTGTTGGCCTGGATCGATCATCCGATCTTGTGCAGTCTTCTTCCCCTCTTCCATTCTTCTTCGTCGCCGTCTACTTTGTGTGTGAAGAAAATGAAACTCTAGCATCCACACAGAGATGTGTATTGGTGTATATGGGGTAGTTTGGTAATTGTCCATCCTCCTCACGTGCTTCACAACTCACGTGTATCATTTTTGGTAGTTTGTGATTTTGTAGCCAAATTTGTCTGTATGTAATTTTTTAGCCTGAAAATGATTGCCAAACCGGGGCTAAAAATCAATTTTTTAGTTTTTTGGTTTTTGTAAGTTATATCATCTCTCTATTTTTTTATAATTTTTTTCAAGAAAAGTAAAAAAAGTTAGCTTTTAACCAACCTCCCAAAACATCCATTCATTTATGTGGGAAACGAGGGTTGACATAGAGTGGAATTCACTGTATTTGGTTTTAATTTTTTAGATTCAATTTTTTAGAAATTGAGTTTTTTTATTTTATTTTTATTTTTAGTGAATATTTTTTAAATTTTAAGTTTTTTTTTTAATTTTTTATATGCACCTTACTTAGATGTATCTAAAAATTGAAATATTTGTAAAAAAATATTTTAAAAAATTAATAAATACACAAAAATATGAAAAATGTATTGAATTTATATATATATATATATATTTGTACTTTTGATATTTAGTGAATTTTTTAAAGATTTTTTTCCACAAATATTATACTTTTAAAATGTATTTATGTTAGGTGTATTTATAAATTTAAAAAAACTTCACTGAAAACAAAAAAAATATGAAAAATAAAAAAATTTAATTTTTTAAAAAATAAATTCAAAAAACTTTAGACCAGACAAGTTGATTGGTTTTTTTTAGTACTGAAAGTGTTACAAGAGTACAAGAATAGAGAGTTGGGACACCCAACTGGAACAGGGGATCCAAATACCTAACTACCAGACTCTTAAAAACTTATCCAAAATAATCTTCCACCTTGGATGATTTCCTTTTTGGGATCGACCATCACTGTTTCTTTGGTCTCGTTTTCATTTTTGTTTTCGTGTTTTTTTTTTTTTTTAATAAAAAAAACACAATGCAGTGGAGTCAGAGAAAAATAATTACACATTAATAAAAAAAAAAAATTGAAACGACTGGCGCAGGTATTACCGTAACTATGTGCAATTGTTTATATGGGAATTTGTGTGGAAGGTGTACATTCCTTAACTTGATATAGATTGTGGACATGTTAATTGGACGAATTGAATTATTAGAATTATGAACCATAGTTATTGACTGTCTTGAAGACTTACTATTTAATGTAAATTTTATGTGAGATGCTCGAAACCCTATAACGAATCACTTGAGCCTTGGGAATTGTTGAGACTTATGGACAATGAGAATTTGCTGGGTCAAATCTTTGTACCGTATTGCAAAAATTTAATATGAACTGTTAGGTATGACTTTTTGAACTATGCTAGAATTATTGGACATGGGAACACATTATGATTGACTATAATTTGGGAAATCTGTATGACCATGATTTGAACTAAACCGTTATATATTGACTGACATCATCGAATGATTAGACCCGTGATCTCGAATTGTATACATGAATCAGTCACGTGGGGAATTTCTGGAATTGAGAACCTATGTCAGTTTGGAAGAACGAACTTTTGCTCATAAATTGTGAACGAATGCCTAAATGATAAGTGATTTTAGACTCGTACCTATATATATGTTTCCATGGTTGCAATACTATTAGAATTGATGGGGTTGAACTGTGGTTAATGAATCCTTTGAGATCTACTGTTTGATGCGGACTATATGCGCGACACTGCGAAGCTCTATGTTTAACAATTACCTATGCTATAGAAAATGTTTGGACTTGTATAGATATGTATACCTTTGCTTGAGAATGTTATTAGACTCTGGACATGTACATATATGATTATACCTTTGCTCAGATTGATTGATATGATTATTTGTTGATAACTTGACCGTTGGGACTATGATTCTGGGAAATTGTTATATTGATTGTGATGCTTACTTCTTGATATGAACAATTACATACCTGTGCACCCACATGTGAACTTACTTGGAGAATGTAACATTGTATATGACCTGAACTCTTCGATATGAACTATTGTGATACATAACTCTGATGTGATTTGAGAACCGAAGAACTTAGAACAACTGTAGAACTACTGACTATGCACCTAAGCAAATGGAATATGAACTATAGAACCAAATGTGCTTCGCTTGGAAATAATAAGGATAGAACTTTCACTTGATCTAACCTGATAAAATCGTGGTTTGATGAGACCTTTGAACCAATTTTGAATACTTACGAAGAATACGAACCGTCAACAGCAGACTATGTAGTTATAAATAGCTTTTTACCATATGCTTGTAACCGATTGGAAATACACAAATGGGATTATGGAATTTGATAACTTACGCTTGGAGAATATGGGAATACTGTATATATGACATGTGATTAATTACCCGGTATTACCGTTATGACTATGAACTTGTTTGACTAAAGAACGATTGCTTTGGTGTTACTGTACTTCAAAACTGATGGAATTTGTTGACAACAGCCTGGTTTGATTATAAACTCTGACTATCTGGGAGTATATGTTATCAGTATAACTGCTTCTGTAGTGACACATAGTACGATTGAATCTGTGGAAACTGAGGCTGATGAATAGTATATGAATGAATACTTCGGAATCTCGTTTACTGCTATGGGGTTAATGTACCAAATTGCCTCGTATTTCTGCTATCCTTTGGATGACCTTGACTAACTGTAATGGATTACCGAATTGAAAACCAAATTGAACAAAGACCAGATGAATGACTCGGAAATGAATAAATCAAATCTCTGTAACTTAACGGGGGCAATTACTTATGAAAATGGAAACAGTGTGAATCTATGACCCGATAAGTACTTGATATAAGTAATGTGAGTAATAGCTTAGTAAAGTTATGTTCAACTGTATCTATTTTCTGCGTGATAAAATAAGATCTGTTTTCCGAAATGATATGTTCTGTGCACTGTGCAATGAATAATTGTCCAATCTCTGATATGTATTCGTGTGACTCTTGGTATTATGTGATATGTGTTGGCTGTTACCCGGTATCGGAGGTTCCATCATGGAACTTAATCTGTCTGTACTCTGTTACCCATACCGGAGGCTCCATCATGGGGCCCAGCGTGTTTATTCTCTCTTACCCGGATTCGAAGGTTCCTTTATAGAACTGGTCATTGATAACCATCACGTGTCTGCATCTGTTCTGTATCTGCTTTGTTAGTACTAATGAATGCACCATGTATGTTTAAGCAAGATTGGTGACATCTGTGTATGATCTGGACAATAATATGAAAATGAACATGTATCTGAATCTGTTCTGGACAAAAATGTGAATGTGTATAAGACCCTGTTTTGATATGAACCCTAATCTCTGTATATGGTTTATGATTCTGTTTCTGGTACTGAGACAATGTCGAGATTGGGTCATGAACATGTTTATGATTATGGTTATGTTTCTGTTTGGTAAAGAGTTGAAGTTACATTGTAATGAACGTCATTCCTTTTGATCTAAGATAACTCAAGTTTGGAGGACCAAACTTTTTAAGGTGGGGAGACTGTAACAACCCCAGTCCATAATTAGCTACTAATTTGTAATTAAGAATGCTAACTAAGTGTTTAGAATGGAATTATGTGTTACTGCTAATTGTGATATGTGCTTTGTAGTAATTTGTGCATATCTACCTGATTTGAAAATTATTTGTCATGATTCCTGCTTTGAATCTGAAGTTGTTAGCCTAAATGTTTTTAGAAACTGAATTGAGCATATGGGTTGACTAATTAGAATTTTTAGAACCATCTGAAAAGTTTTGTTAAAAAAACTGATTCAGTTTAGTAAAATCGCATGTGATTAAATTAAGCCTTAATTGGAACTATTTTTGAATAATTGAATTTTGTGCTAACCTTGACTAATTAAGGTTACTTGTGTTTGATTTAAATGATGCATGATTGGTACCTAATCTAATCCTATTAATGATCCAAGATGGGATTAAGTGTTGATGTGCTAAGGCATTTGGTGATATTGAATGTAGAGGATTAAAACTCTTGTGAGTGTGTTGGATTAATGCATGTGTGTGCACGTGTTGTGTATTCAAATGTGAGGTGTGTGTTGTGTATATTCTGATGAGAGTTGAGGGAGTATTGTACCATTCCTTTACTCATGTGGTCCTTGTGTAGAGAGAGAGAGAGAGAGAGAGAGAGAGAGCTCAAGTTAGAAGAAGAAGAAGGAAACTAGGAAGACCATCTCTTGTTGTTTGAAATCAAGAATCTAGGTAAGAGTCTTGAGCCTATTTTCTGTAGTTAACCTTCTCTGCATCATGATTTCAGCATGTCTTTGAGCTAATTTCATGATATTTGTAAGGAAATGGGTCTTAGAACATGTAGATGGCTTACATATACATTCATGGTAGACCAGCTTTGATTTTATCATGTTGAGTTTGAGTTTTAAAGTCCTTGCATGCATGTGAGCTTTAATCATGTCCATGGTTTTAGAATTCATGAAGTTATTGATCACCATTTGCATGTTATGAAAAAAAAACCATGAAAGAGTTGAAAATGTGTTGCATGAAGAAGTTTTGACTCAAATCTTTCAAGAATTGATGAGTTTTTGAATAAAAGATGTTTCAAGGGTCTTGTATTGAAGTTTTCTAAAGCTATTTTTGTGTGTTTGATCAAATCATGCAAGACCCCAAGGTTTGAAGGCGGAAGCCATTTTTGTTAAGCTTACTGCCCAGAAATTTACAGTTGGCTCGAGCGAATAAATGGTGGCTCGAGCCAACATTTCGAGCTCTCAGAATTTTGAACTTTGCAGAAGCTGGCTCGAGTGAAGAAATCCTGGCTCGAGCGAGCTCTATTTTTGCCTTCTGCTGGCTCTAGCCAAGAAAAGCTGGCTCTAGCCACCAACTTATTTTCAGCATGTTTTCAAAAGATGTTTTCAAAAGATGTTTTAATTTGGAAGCAAATCCCATTTTATAGACAGTAGGTTCAGTGAGTTAAAAAAAAAAAATGATAACAGATTTAAAACAAAAACAAATAAAATATTTTGCGTTGAGTTCATCAAGAAAAAAAACGAAAGTGAATACAAAAAAGAAGAAAGTATTTCCTCAATTTGGAAGCAAATCCCATTTTATAGACAGTAGGTTCAGTGAGTTAAAAAAAAAAAATGGTAACAGATTTAAAACAAAAACAAATAAAGTAAATAAATAAAAAATAAAAACAGTATTTGTTGTTGGTATGTTGTTCTTTGTTAAGTTCGTAAAGAAGAAAAACAAAAGTGAATACAAAAAAATATATATATCGTTCCCATAATCAGAGTTCACACAATCTATACAGAGAAATTCGGGTTCAAACCCCCATTCACAGCAACAAAAGCATTTTAGCATTGATCGAACAGAACAACAACGAATTTTGAACATACATACAACAAACAAGTAAGATCTGGTGCAAGGAGAGGAAAACCCCAAAATAAATCAAGTTATGCATACCAGAGATGCAAACATGGAACAATGTTACGAGTAGAGGATGGTCGAGGCGTTGCGGAAGCGGTGTTGGCTTGGATCGATCATCCGATCTTGTGCAGTCTTCTTCCCCTCTTCCATTCTTCTTCGTCGCCGTTTGCTTTGTGTGTGAAGAAAATGAAACCCTAGCATCCACACAGAGATGTGTATTGGTGTATATGGGGTAGTTTGGTAATTGTCCATCCTCCTCACGTGCTTCACAACTCACGTGTATCATTTTTGGTAGTTTGTGATTTTGTAACCAAATTTGTCCATATGTAATTTTTTAGCCCGAAAACAATTGCCAAACCGGGGCTAAAAATCAATTTTTTAGTTTTTTGGTTTTTGTAAGTTATATCATCTCTCTATTTTTTTATACATTTTTTCAAGAAAAGTAAAAAAGTTAATTTTTAACCAACCTCCCAAAACATCCATTCAGTTATGTGGGAAACAAGGGTTGACATAGAGTGGAATTCACTGTATTTGGTTTTAATTTTTTAGATTCAATTTTTTAGAAATTGAGTTTTTTTATTTTTAGTGAATATTTTTTAAATTTTAAGTATTTTTTTTTTTTTTACTTTTTTAGATGCACCTTATTTAGATGTATCTAAAAATTGAAATATTTGTAAAAAAATATTTTAAAAAATTAATAAATGCACAAAAATACAAAAAATGTATTGAATTTATATATATATATATATTTGTATTTTTGATATTTAGTGAATTTTTTAAAGATTTTTTTCCACAAATATTATATTTTTAAAATGTATTTATGTTAGGTGTATTTATAAATTTAAAAAAACTTCACTGAAAACAAAAAAAATATGAAAAATAAAAAAATTTAATTTTTTAAAAAATAAATTCAAAAAACTTAGACCAAACAAGTTGATTGGTTTTTTTTAGTACTGAAAGTGTTACAAGAGTACAAGAATAGAGAGTTGGGACACCCAACTGGAACAGGGGATCCAAATACCTAACTACCAGACTCTTAAAAACTTATCCAAAATAACCTTCCATCTTGGATGATTTCCTTTTTGGGATCGACCACCACTGTTTCTTTGGTCTCGTTTTCATTTTTGTTTTCGTGTTTTTTTTTTTTTTTAATAAAAAAAACACAATGCAGTGGAGTCAGAGAAAAATAATTACACATTAATAAAAAAAAACAAAAAATACAATTATAATGATTAATATTTATAATGCTTATAATTTTTTTGTAATTAATTTTTCTGATTCCCACTTCATAGTTATTTGCCCACAGAATAATCTCTTACCAGTGTATAACCACCAATTGCCATCTATCGACTGTCTCACCAATTTTTCATTTTTTTATTTTTTTATTTTTTAGTTTTTTTCTAATCTCTAATTTTCTTTTGTGCATATGTCTATGATATTATTTCATTCTCATCTTTTATAAAGACATGTAATTACATTTTAAATTATACTAATCATCATACATTCAAAAATTAAGACAGAAACAAAATAAATTAATAATAACAAAACAACAAACGAAATGGCATTTGATAGAGTTGCGTAGAGAAAAATGATTCATATAGCCGACCCCATTTGATGGGACTTGAGGCTTAATTTAGTTTGGTTTGGTTTGGTTTAATAACAAAACAACAAAAAAATAATAATTTATCAACTCGAGCATAGCTATTTTATATAATTTTGGAATTACGATAGATTTTTCCAATATTGTTCTGCTGAATGAAAATCCTGACTCTGCCACCAGAAGTTACTGCTTGAGATTGTTGTTGCCATTGTTGTTGAAGTACAAGTAGTTTTTTTTAGAAGAAAAGGCAGTAGTTGAAGGAGCTGCTGAAAAGCCAGTGTAGTTATTCTTCTTCTTCTCCAAACATATGTTGGCAATCTTGCTGAATTGCTCACGTTTCTGGTTGAATGGTTGGGCGGCATATTCTTCTATGGGCATCCACTGAAAATTCATTGAGGAAAAATCACGAATATCAAACAATGAGCTACCTCATTAGAGTTGTTCAACAACTATTAGAGATCTCTAGTTGTTTGGTTAATATACACCTAATCTAAATTAGGGGGATCTCAGATCGGGTTGAGTCAGGTAGTATCTAATCCGTCATTCATTCAAAATTAGGCAGATTGGGAAAAGTCAATCCGCATCCGTCCACCGGTTTGGCAAATGCAGATTGAACAAGCCATGCGGATTGGCGGATGGATGCGATCAGTTTGGCAATTTGGACTTTACAAATTTTGGGTATTTTTTTTAATTATAATTCATAATTTTTTCAGCCTCCAATAACTAGTAACCTAAAAAAATATGTATTATTTGTCTATATTAGGTGATGGCACCATGCATTTATATTTTTAAGGTATTGTTTTTCATTTTCATAAAAATATATATTTTATTATTTATATTCTATGTTGTTACTTGTTAACAGTTTTTTTTTTTTTAAACTTCATTTACTAGTGGATCGGGTTCATGAGAGTGCAATATGGTTGATCCGTCTTTCGAACTATATCCATGAATTTTGAAATATTTATCCGTATCTATCCGCCAAAAGACACACATCCGCTCAAAATCAATCGGGTTGGATCGGTTTGGTCGAGACGGGCTGGTTGGGGGGATCCATGATCTCCACTAATCTAAATATACTTAAAAAGTAAAATATTTGTGAATTAATGTGAAAAAAATTAACTAAATCAAAAAACAAGAAGAGTGCTATTTTTTGTCCCAATAATTTATTTTCTTTTTTTTTTCTAGATTTCTTTACAAATATATTTTAGTTTTTAGATGCAATGATGCATCTTAAAAAAAATAACTGAAATGAAAAAGTTTTAAAGACAAAAAAAAATTCAACAATAGATTTTGAGTTTGAAAACCAAATTCACATCTCTGATACGTTGAGTTGATGCACCATATCAGGATTAAGGTTTCAAATAGCAGTATTGGACATGAATTGGTGTCACTAGCAGTGTAACGGTAACTGAAATCAGGTAGTTGTGAATTTTGTTGAATTTATAAACTGAAAAAAAAGTTAAAAAATAAAAAAATAAAAAAAAAAGCCACTTTGGCGCAGCCATATTGTTTGTGAATCAGGTCGTGAGTCAATTATGAACTAATTAGTATATCATGAATTGGCCGATACACATGTAATTTTTATTTTCATCGGCTTACCAATATGTATTGGGTAGAAGAATATTGTATCTGCCGATATTTAAAACTATGATAGGAAAGGAAGATATATGGAAATAAGCAATTGAAAATCAACCAATCTTATCAAAGGCAAGGAAATTACTTTTGCTGCTTCAATCTCTGAGTTCTGTTTCTGAATGTCAAAAGACAGAGGCCTTAGCATGCAAAGAAAGAACAAATCTGACTTTCCAAAGAATGAGTTGTGGCTTTGCCTGCAATTAATCAAGTGAGAAAAAGTTTGAGAAAATTCAAGAACTTTTAATAAGAATATAAGAAATGAATATTTCTAGGGCTCATTTCTTACCTGAATGCAAGAATTTCCAAGAATTCTGTCTCAATCTGAAGCAAAAATCAACCAATCTTAGATTTACAGTGGATTTTCAAATCTTGAAAAAGCATGTTTTATATCCTAATTGTATAGGGAAAAAAATATATATATACAAGTTATCATGTAGAGCATTGTCAATTTGAATTAGTGCTTGACACATCAGCTAATTTGAACACGATAATCGTTTTGAAAGTATTAAAACTTCATTCATGCTAATCAATCACTTACTCCTGCCTCTTCTTTCACTTCTCTCACTGCAGCCATGCATATATCCTCACCCTGTGAAAAAAATAAATAAATAAATAAAACACTCAATTCATGGTGGAAATGATACAAACAATTTTTAATTTTTTTTCAAATAATGCAATCAATGAATTCTCACCTGGTCGACGACTCCAGTAGGAAACTTCCACACACCAGTGCCTTTGAATTTTCCATTTTTTTCCTGGACTACCAGAACCTAACAAAACAAAAAAGGTTGCAAATTCATGAGACAAAACTACCAAACCTATGCATCAAAGTCACTTTAATTTGAAAAATGTGTGTAAATAAGGAAAATGAAGTCAGCCAAACAGGGCACACAGTTTTAACACCAGGAAATAATTTTGTTTAACAAATATTTAAAAAATGAATTTACAAAGCTTGAGAAAGTAGGCTACTTTGTTTGGGAGCATTTTACATGTACAAAAAAAAAAAAAAACAGAGGATTTCATACATACAAAGAAAGAGCATTTCACATGTACAAAAGAACAGAGGATTTGAGCAAGCCATAACTTGATTGATATTTTTGTGATATAACTATGAAAATGCATGAGAGGTGAATTGGAAGAAATACCTCCCCCATATCATTCATGACGAAAGCGCCAATACCGATGCGATGCGAAGCATTTGCAGGAAGTGTATCCTCTGTTTTGGAAATCCATTTCACTAGCATCAAATATGATGGTTCTGCATGATGATACCTAAATCCTTCCTGCCAAAAAAAGAAAAATCATTAGAAAAAATGATGAGGGAGAGTCATTATTTTATTTTACACTTTACAGTAGATTTAAATGGTTCTAATTCCATATTTATAACTAGCCATGGAAACTTAGTTGAACATTATTGAAAATTTTGCATTTAGTTGTATCGGACACAGTTGTCATTTGTGGAAAATTATAGACTATTTCCAGAGTACAATGTGTCTGTACTTCTAATCAATCATCATTTAGGCTCCGTTTGGGAAGAGCTAGATTGGACTTTTTTGGCTATTTTAGTCACAAAAGGCAAAATAGACTATTTTAGCCACAAAAAACAAAACATCACATCTAATCCATAATCATTACACTCTTCTCTCACAAAAAAAGTCAAAAAAACCAAAAAACCCTTCCCAAACCAAACTTTTTAGCCCAGACTAAAATAGCCAAAAAAGCCAAAAAGCCAACCCACTTCCCAAACCAACCCTTAGTCTACCCCTCATGTTCACGTGTCTGTACTTCTAATCAATCATCATTTAGTCCGTCCTCTCATGTTCCTCAATCACTCAGCACAATAGCTCACATATCGACCTTTTTCACCAATCATAATACTATAGAATACCACGTGTCTATACTTCTGGGATTACTAAATAATTACCCGTCATTTGCACTCTACTGGATTAGCTGATAATTTGTTTGTTTCTAATTTATTTGATATTCTCCTAACTTTTATTTTATTTTTTATTCTTTAAAAAAATTACGGTGGAAAGTTCTTTTTACTTACCTGGACTGCAGCCTCAACAAGATTTACAAGCTCAATAGGCAATTTAATCCAAACACCCTTCTTTCCCTGCAAAATATAAATAAAAACAGAATTTTGATATAATTTCTTTCTTAAATTTCATTTTCTTTGAGGTTACAGCAGCATAGCAGCACAATGTACACGTTGAGAATCATCTACTATTCTTGTTCCATATAAAATATTTGCATACCGTTAAAAAAAAAAAAAATGGTGATTTCTATGAAGGAAAAAAATTGACATAGCAATAAACAATATTAGTAATCTATGCAGTACTGACTTCCAAATGGTGTTGTTCTAAAAAAAAGTGAATAAAATAAAAACTACATGTTTTTCACAAATTCCTTTGGCCGCCCAAGAGTGCTCAATCGCATGTGGAGTCAGGGTGCCAGGTACCAACTCATTGGAGATGCGAGAGCAAGGATCCTCTAGAGTGTTTTTTTCTTAAAGTTTTCTAGAGTGGTGCATTGTGTGGTTAAGATTTAATGACAAGTCACATCAATTTTTCAGCATTAAATCTCAACCACACAATACACTACTTTAGGAAACTTTAGGAAAAAAACACTCTAGAGGATCCTTGGTGGCGACTTCTACACCAAGCACCTTACAAGCGCATGCAGGCAGAGTGGATTCCTATCACATCTCCTGTGTTGGTCCTTGGGCATAATTCACGGGACATGCAGTACCACTCATCGAGCCGACTTTTCGGGAGGATGACAAATGCTCAGTCTGTGACACAAGAACAGATCTAGGACTTTGGGGGGCCAAAGCATATGATTTCTAATCGAAAATTTTGTTGAAAATTTTAAAATACAATACCAATTTCGGGAAATAATAATAATATTATTATTATTAACTAAACATTATGTATAAAAATATGATCATACAGATACAATTGAGTATATTTTATTGGTTGCGGTAACTTAAAAAAAATAATTAACTGTTGCAATATATTAAAAAATATATAAATGATACAACAAACGTAGAACAAAGAACAAGAGTGGCAGAAAACAAAGACAATAAAAATTCAAATCTGTAGACTGTCTCTTATGCAAAAATTTGAAGAATATTTGTATTCCCTTCAAATAAAGATCTTTTGTTGGAGAGTTGTTTTAAGGCAAATTGCTACTAGAGATGTTCTTAATAGGAATATTTTGATTATCAATGAAAGTGTCTTTTTGTTCGATTAATGAGATGTTCGTTTAAAAAAATTATAGTATTTTTAAATGGATTTAACAAAAGATCAGCGAAATTGATGAGCTAATCAAAGTGAAAATGAATCTTTCGATAAAATCTTTGAATTTAATTTTAAATACAATAATAGAAGATTCACAAGATAATATATATTATGGTGTAATACACTTTCAGCCCCTAAACTATCGTCAAATTGTCTACTTAGTCCTTGAACTATCGATTGAGTCAACGTCCCTAAACTATCGATTAATAATCCCTAAAATATTTAATTTAAACCTATTTAGCCCTTGAAATGATTACAAAAATAAAATATATGCTCATAAGTATTATAAATTAGTCAAAAATCCTATCAAATTAAGATTTTATTCCAGAAAAATTTTAAGTTTCTATTTTTTCTTTAAAAAGTGTTTTATTTCACTATATGTTTAAATTATTATCAGAGTCTAGTTTTTTAGTTTTACTAATAAAATTATACGAGTATTTGACATACTGAAGAAGTAAAATTAGATAATTTAAATAATAACACTTCGTTACAAATTATAATAGAACAAAATAATACATTAATTAAGCTATAAACAAATTTATCGAAAAACTTAAAAACAATCAATTAAAAATTATAAACGAAATTCTCTATATAATACTTGATAAAGGCAAACAAATAGCCATTAACAAGATAAGTAAGAAAATACTATAGATAATTTCTTTTACCCTTATAAAGAAAATTCACTAGAAGAACATATGCCAATTTTTTAAACGGTATAAAAATTTAAGGTTTTTTTGAAATAAAATTTTAACTAGATAGAGTATTTTAATAATTTGTAATATTCATAAGCTTATATTTTATTTTTGTAATCTTTTCAGGAACTAAATAGATTTAAATTAAATATTTTAAAGACATAATAGATTCAATTGATAGTTTAAGGACTAAAGATACTTTAATTTATATACATTAGGGACTACATAGATTGAATCAATAGTTTAAGAATTAAGTAGACCATTTAGCGATAATTTAGAGGTAAAAAATGTAATAAACCTTATTATATAATATACGATAACCCACATATTAAACAAAAAGGGTTTATCCCAAGATAAAAATAAAGGGTAAATTACACTTACATCCCCTGAGATTTGAGTTTAATACATATTACCCCTTGACGTTTGAAAAATTATACTAACTCTCCTGTCATTGTAATTATTTACACGGAATGAAGACATTGAACTCATGTACTCCCTCTTTTCATGCTTTAATTTACTTATTTTGTTTTTTTTTCCCATTTTCCTTTACTTTACTTTTTTTTCAATGTAATTTTCTCTATTTTCTACTAAGAATTGTTGCCTTTTATATAAGTAGGGGTTGTGAAATGAGACTATTAATCACATGGGTCTAAACGTAATTTCTAAAACGTCAAGGGGTGAAATGTAATTGGGCCAAATCTCAGGGGTCAGTGTAATTTATCCAAAAATAAATAAGAAAGGTGAGGCGAATATTTGATAAAGCTGAATGAGAAAATTATTTTTAAATTTTTTTCAATATAGTTAATTTGTAAGTTTTATAATTTTGGATCTCTTACCAATTACGATTTTTTTTTAAAAAAATTGGGGCTACAGTCCCCCCCGAGATCTATCCTTCTATGAAAGTGATATACAGATGAGACATCAGAGAAGCAAATCTAGGAGAAAGACTTAGCCCGCGAGGTCACGCAAGACCTAACTCTCATACCATGATAGATTTATTGGAGACATCCACCCTAAGCTTCAGCGGTTTATGGAGCGGATTTGATACAAGTCTCTAACAATATCACTCAAAGGAAAGAGAGAGAGAGAGAGAGAGAGAGAGAGAGAGAGAGAGAGCATACTTGCAGCCTCCATTGGGATATTGAAGCTCTAAGCAAATAAGCAAAGGACTCAGAATCCATAGGATCTTTCATGTCCACCATGACTCCTCCATAGGCATCTTCAGAGGCATCAAGTAGTTTAATCTGCTCAACTCTTGTAGTTTCATCAGACACCACTAATTGCTTATTGTTCTTCCCAACCCATAATGAACTTCCATTATTACTACCACTTGTAACTGATGACATGAATCTGATTGGGAATGGAATCACTGTTTCAACCTTGAGATCTGTAAAAACAAGAAGATCATAAAACATTATCACACCACAAAGTAATGAAATTGGAGATTTTGTATCTCTGTATAATTTACTTTTGATTATAAAACATATATAATCAGTAATGCGCAATTAATGCAGTGTTATTTATACTTGATGGGATCCACACTATTATGTGAAGAATAATGTTCCATAAAGAAGAAAAATGTTAATTACTAATTTCATTATTTCTAGACACAACTGAGAAATCTGATTATGTATAGTATTGCTTGTATTTGAATGAAACCAAATCTTTTTGTTCTTTCCAAAACATTCATTGGATCTTACAAGAATTTTAAAATATGAGAATCTCGATATATTATTCAATGACTATAAGGATTT
This sequence comes from Camellia granthamiana, assembly GCA_036172215.1. NCBI lineage: Eukaryota > Viridiplantae > Streptophyta > Magnoliopsida > Ericales > Theaceae > Camellia > Camellia granthamiana. The sequence continues at coordinate 28,384,192 of CM069907.1, forward strand.
TGGAAAAAGAAGACGGATAATCTCGTATCCAAAATGAATGCATGTTTAGTTTGTTTTAGAAAAAAACATTTTTAAAAAAAAATGTTTTTCGTTTTTTCTGGCACAAAATATAAAAATGTTTTATATAAAAAAATATTTTCTACAGAAAATGGTTTTTTTTTTTTTTTTTTTTTTAGATCAAGCAAACGGTTTGTTGATATTCTATGGATTTTTGTTTTTGACAAAAAAAAAATTAATAAATTGAATTTGTAATGTTGGTGTTGTTCATGTGAAGTATACATACAAACACATTATGCAAATTATATTTATTTTATATTTGATTTTGACAAGCCAGCCAACCTATCCTATAACTTTTTTATTATCTTTAATGATTTTTTTTTTATTTTTTTATTTTTACTTTACTGGTGATTCACAAGAAGATGAAATTCATCAATAATGAGTCAATGACTCAAATACAAAAGATTTTGCCTCAGTAAAATAACAAATCAACCTACTTTCTCAAGGACAAAGAAAGGAATAATAATAAACTAATTAAACAAAAAGGGAAATTCTACAGATTTATCAAGGTTAAAAAGATAAGAAAGGAACAAATTAAAGTAATGATATATTATTTTTATTTTATTTTTTTAAAAGCTAGATAGAAATCTTGGTTTTTGACATTGAGCAATGGGAAAGCAAAAGTTAAAAATATAGAATGGTTCACAAAAAATACAATGGATAGCTAAGATTAAACCTACTTGTAACGAATTAATCTGAACATGTTAATGAACTTTCTGTAATTTATTTTGTGTTTTCTATTCTGTGTTCTTAGCACAATATATATTAGTTTCTCACTTCTTTTTTTTCTCTTCTTTTTTGTGGTTATCTTTTAGTATTTAAATAAGGAATGTGAAAAGTTAGAAAAAAATAAAAAATAAAATGGAATTTCACAATTCTTATTATTTCAAACCAAATAACTATTCAAACTTGCTTAGAGCATCTCCAACGCTTACTCAACTTTTTCACCAAATCAGAGTAAAAAAGTATCCATTTCATCAAATTTGATCACGGATGCTCCAACGGTTCACCATTTCATCAAATTTGTCCCGGGACAACCGGGTGGTCGACCGGCCGGTTGACCGGTTTGCCCAAAAATATATATATTTTTTTTTTTTTTTGATTTTTTTGAACCTTTTTTTTTGAACTTTTTGAACTTTTTTCGGGTCGACCAGTTAGGCAAAAATTTTTTTTTTTTTTTTTTTTTTTTGAATTTTTGCTGAACTGTTTGAACCTTTCACTGGTTGACCGGTTGGTCAACCGGTCGGGCAACCGGTTGGTCGACCGGCTCCTCTTTCCAACGGTCAGGAACAGTATTCTGGTGAAATCAGTATTCTCGCGTCGATTTGATGAAGCGTTTGATGAATTGTCGATTTGATATCAGTTTTGATGAACCGTTGGAGGAGTGAACAGTGCCTTTTTCATCAAAATTCAAATTTGATATCAAATCTGATACACCGTTGGAGATGGTCTTATTATCTAAAAAATGATACCACTAGAACACTATAGAAGAATATGATTTTTTATAAAAATAATGCATATTATATATAAAGTCGGCAACAACAACATATTGTATATAAAACTAGTTGGACAATCAAAAGTGACATGGATTGCATTATTAATAAATATATATAATAAAGAAAATAAAGCAAAGAAAATAAGATCTTGGGACAAACCAGTCATAAAAAAAAAGCATGAAAGTGTGAATAAGGTTCTAATATCTTAAAATTTTAAAACCTCATAACTTGAAAGCTTCTTTGGCAAGGATGAGAAATTATTGCTAATTTTTCCAAAAAAAACAAGAAGAAAAAACAAGTTGGCATAGATGGAGGGTGATATAAATGTCCAAAAATAATTAAGATATTTCAAGAATATTATGTGATATTATGTAGGATAAACTATCAATAGGTCTTAATAGTTAAATTTAATTCTCATTAAATCTTATTGAAAATTAGTCCTTGTAAATTGTTGCTAAAAATAATTTTTTGTGACGATATTTTGCACATGTCGCTAAAAATTGACAATTAATGACTTTTTTTGTCACAATTTTTATAAATTGTCACTAAAACTTATAACTAGTGACATTTTTCCGTGACTAATTTTTTAAATTGTTGTTGAAAGGTGAAAATTGGTGATTTTTTGTGACGACTTTTTTAAATAGTTGCTAAAACTAATAATCAGTGACATTTTTTGTGACAATTTTTAAACTGTCGCTAAAAATAAACAATTACTAACGATCTTTAATAGTGTTTAATGAAAAATGCCGGTAATTATCACAGGACCTATTGGACAATAAATTCACATATTAGGATTTACATGTAAGTCCCCTTATTATTTACATAGTATTCCAAACTGATGGGAAATTACAAATCACACTGGTCATTTTTTATATATAATTATCTAACAAATGTGAGTCAATATGTCTTACCTACAAAAATTTTCATTCCATGATTAATTTAGAATACAATGTAAGTAATGTTATATGATATTTTGAGACTACTGAATAATTATCTCAAATACCAATTCCAACCCCATTCTAAAATAACAAAGGGTCATACATATACTAAAAAATCAATAAGATAAAATGTCACATTCAAATCATAATTATTTCATTTTTTCTTTTACAAAAGTACAAAAAAAACTAAAAAAAGCCAACCTAAACGAATTTTTTAGTCCTAAGCTAAAAAAGTCCCAACTCCAAAAAGCTAACTAAAAAAATTTAGACAAATTATATTAAACCCTCTCAAACTATCGACCATTTACACTTTACCCTCTAATATTTTAAACTCAACAATTACCCCTTCAAACTATTTGAATTTGAACATTAAGTCATTCTATTACTCATATGTTAGATATTTTGATGAAAAATTATCAAGTACTGTGTACATGATGATTATATTAAATTTTATGATTAAATTATCCTATTTTATCTTTTGTAAAAATTTAATATAATCATCATGTGCACAACACTTGACAAATTTTCATCCCAATATTTAACAGATGACTAACGGAAGGATTTAATGTTTAAATTCAAATAGTTCGAAAGAATAATTATTGAATTTAAAACATTAACAGAATAAAGTCACTACAAGAAAAATCACCTTTGGCGACTAAATTTTTAGTCGCCAAAGGTCCACTTTTAGTCGCTAAAAGTCGAGATTTTGGTTTCCCCGACAAAAAATTTTAGTCGCTGCTTTTGTCGCCAATAACTGGTCGCGGGAGGTTTTGGCGACAAAACCTGTTTTAGTCGCCAAAAAAGACGTCTTCGGCGACCAATATATTAGTCGCCAATAGTGTTTTCGACTTTTCAAAATCACACATTTACCGACTAATAGTTTTGTCGCGAATACTGAACGAAACGCCGACTAAAGCTTTTAGTCGCCAAAATCAGAGCTTTTGGCGACTAAACTTTTAGTCGCCAAAGGTGTTTCGTAAAAAAAAAAAAAAATCCCACTTTTTTTTGCTGGTTCTAAGTTTCAAACTGCCGCCTCCAACATTCCACACCTTTGGCCACATACTCCCTCCACTATGCCACTACACATCCACGTGAATATATATGAAATATATATTATTTATATAGTATTTTGTCCGGTACTAATACAAAATAATATTTATAAATAAAATTATTTTTATTAAATATAATTTACATAAAAAATAAATGATTTATTTAAAAAAAATTTGGCCCACTTTTGGCGACTAAAAGTAATTTTTAGTCGCCAATGCTATAAATTTCGGCTACTAATTCTTATTTCGTCGCTAAAAACCGTGGCTTAGGCCTAAACGGACCCTGTTTTGGCGACTAAACTGAAGTTTTGTCACCAAAAACTCTGCTTTCAGCTACTAATTGTTTTTTGGTAGCCAAAAAGGTCCACTTTCAGCGACGAAACATCTTTTAGTCGCCAAAACACCTATCATCGGCGACGAAACTGAAGTTTAATCGCCAAAACCGTGACTTTTGGCTACTAAATCATTTTAGTCGCCAAAAACCGTGACTTTTGGCTACTAAACAACTATTAGTCGCTAAAAGTCCTACATGTGGCGACTAAATTGCCTTTTAGTCGCTAAAAGCATTATATTTGGCGACTAAAGGAGTTTAGTCGGCGAAAGTTCTCAATTTTGGCGACCAAATCCAATTTAGTCGCCAATTCCCCTACTTTTAGCGACGAAAAAACGATTTTTTGGTCGCCGAAAGTGTTTTTTGTTGTAGTGAGTGTAAATGATCCATAATTTGAGAGGGTTTAATATGATCTTCCCAAAATATTTTTGCCAAATCACAACTAAATGGATGTTGGTTAGGTTTCTGTTCATATTTGCATTAAATGCATTATCTCTTTTTAAGACGTGTGAAATATTGTGACAATTACAAAATTGATCACAAAATGATTTACAAAAAATATAATAAAATGTTAAAGAGTTAAACCCTGTTATGAAAGAGTACATATTTATAATAAATCTCAATCTATCATCCGGTTGGTTTTCAGTTTTCAAAATTAGTTTTTTGAGTTTTCAATTTGTATTTTTGTATTTTAAATATTTTTAAAAATATTTTAATCATTTTTTTTTAATTTTTAGATTTACTCAATTTTAATATACTTGAGAAGTGAAAAATTTGTACAAAAATCATTTAAAAAATCATTGAATACAACAAAATACGAAAATATATTGAATTTTTATATTTTTATATTTTTTGAATTTGGTGAACTTTTTTTAAAAAAATCACAAATATTATACTTTTGAGCGTATTTAGATTAAGTGTATCTAAAAAATAAAAAAATTGAGTAAAATATTAAAAATAAAAATTCACTAAAAATAAAAAATACGATAAAAACTCAATTTTTTTAAAAGTTGACTCAATTTTCTAGAACCAAACATTTTGCGTTTTAATTCCTTGTTCTTAATATTGGTTGAAATATTAATAATAAATAAAATAGATTAATGCTAACAAATGTCCCTAGCCACTAGTTAAGGTGGATATAACGTGGCATTAAATTGTATTTTTGATAAGTTTTTAATTTTAATTACTCGGTTCGTTAAATTTTTATTGCATTTGAGTTCGACTTCGAACTCATTAAAATCTTGATAAACAAATCCAAACATACTAAAACACGGTACGTTTGCTCGGCTCGTTAATTGAGCTCGTTTAATATTTATTTAAATAATAGAGTAAATATACTATTTATATATTAAATAATGTAAAAATATGTATAAACAATAGGATAAATATATTATTTATAAATTTCAATAATGTAAATGTAAATAATAACTAAATTTATTTGTATGTAAATAATAGCTAATTATAGATAATACATTTAGATAATAGTGGTGATAGATATTATGTTTATGTATATTGTATATATAATTGTATAATCAAAATTTTAATTGTAACTTTAATTGCATACACAAGTATGAAATTATAATTTTTTTGGCTCGTTAAGACTCGTAAACAGGCTTGAGCTCGAGTCAAGTTTAAATCAATTCGACTCAAGCTCGGTTCATTAAAATTTTTTTGAGGTTGAGCTCGAGTTCGAACTTGTTAAAATCTTAATAAACAAATCTAAACATATTAAAACTCGACTCGACTCATTTGTAGTCCTACTCTCTATACTCTTTTTGTGAGTCTTAAACTTGGACTCACATCGATAATGTAAACCGCCTAATCTCACAGGCCTCGCAATGATGGTCATTCATGTCAGTTCCATCTGACATCTATAAACACAAGAATAAATCACATTTTATTTTATGAAATGAATGGAAAATATAATAACAAGCTTGAATAATTCATTTTATAAAATAAAATGTAATTTGTTACGGTATTTATAGTTATTTGATGAAATTGATTTTTTGCACGGATAACATTTATTAAGAAGTTGTGACCATTAGTTTAATGCTAAAACCTTAGCCTAATAATCTTAAGGTTATAGATTTAAGTCTCGAAACAACCACTTTATACACTATATCAAAGGTTAAGTATATACCCAATATTTTATCTCCTAAATACACATTAATACGTACTATTTGAGTATTATTTTTATAACATTTATTACAAAACCTACCAAGTAAATGATTCAAATAATCAATATTAGTCTGGATTAAAATACAAATATATATATATATATATATGAAAGAATACAAAGAGATGATGTGCAGTGGGAGTTCATACCAACCCAATAAAATATAAAAGCACTAAAAATGGAACAAATTAAAGGAGTTCGAGAGACGTGTATAGGACTGCATTGAGAGAGTCGTGCATGTATGGCACGAATCTTGTCAAATTTGGCCAATGACAATAATGGTGATCAAAATTGTAAAAATATTTCCTTGTCTCTAGAATGGTTAGGAAAAAGTTATTCACAATTAAAAATATATAGAAGGAGATGCAACTCTTTTTGTATATATATATATAAATAAGGGTTAAATTCATTTTATTCTCTTGTAGTATTCTTATACAATTTTAGACTAAAGCGTTACTGCTAGTTTTTCTATCCAAACTAACATAATGTGTATTACATACACAATTTTTTGGAGTAGATTTGGTTTTCTAAGAAATTAAAGTAAAATTAATACAACAAAAAGACAAATTTACCCCTATTTTCTCCAAACTTAAAATTAAATTAATATGTTAATTAAAATTAAATTAATTAAAATATTATTAAGAATTGATCTAAAATATAAAATAAATAATAATTAAGAATTGAACTAAAATAGAATTAAATTAAAATGAGATTAATATTTTAGGAATTATAATAAATAATAAGAATTTAAGATTAATTGTGATTTAAAATATTAAATTAAAATTAGATTAAAAGTTAGTAATTATAATAAATAATTAAATATTTAGGATTAATTGTGATATAAAATATAATAAATTAAAATTAGAATAAAAAGTTAAAAAGTATAATAAATAATCAAGAATTTATAATTAAATGTGATTTAATTAAATTAATATTAAACATTATAAATTATGTGTATTAGAGCGAAGAAAGAAAGAAAATAATAAAAAAATATAGGATATGAGTGTTTATAGTCATCTTATATTTATAGTTAATGATATTAACTGTTGTATTTTAATTCAAAATCGTATGAAAATTTTTTAATTATATTTAAATGATAAAAAGTAAAGTATTTTGACCTCAAACGACAAAGGGTAAAATAAATTTAACCCTACAAATAATTTAAAAAAATACAACAAAAATTACACTAAAAAAAACTCACATTTTAATAAGTAATTAGTCACTTCTCACAGTAGAGTTATTTTAATGGTTATATGACAATAAAGCTACCACTTTTTTGCGCAAAAAAAACAACAAACTTGATTGGTGCCCCGAATTTGGGGGCACTAATGCCCCCGAAAATTCAAAAAAGGCAAAAAAAAAAAAAACACAAGGCAAAGAAAAAAAAAAAAAAAAAAAACAGAATTACCAAAATTGGAAATTTAGGGGCATTAGTGCTAAAATTTTTGGTGCTAAAAAACGTTTCTCAAAAAACAATGGCCGTGGTCTTTCTCAAAAAAGTATCAGATGGCCTCGTTGGGCAAGTGTCTCTTTTAGTTAAAAAGTTATTAAAAAAAATAAAAAGTCAATAATTTATATCAAAAAATCAAAGATTTCATTTTATCTCTACTTTTTGCACATATTTTCGTAAAAAGTCAAAAAATCATCCCAAATATATTAGTTTTTTTTTATCACATTTCAACTAAAAAGTCAAAAAGTTACTAAAAAAGTCTGTTCCCGAGCATCCCACCACTTTTTCTAAATTTTATCTTAAAATATTATTAAAAAAGTTATTTCTTATTTTAAAAATTACTTTTTCATTTATTTCTCCTAATAGACTTTCTATTCTTTCTCTATTCTAACAAATTCTTTATTTTTTCTTTATTTTATTAAAATATAATTTTTAATTATAAATTTAAAAAAGAATAAAAATCATAAATGTGTATTACAATCCCTAAAAAGCAAAAAAAAAAAAAAGAGAGCTACAGTGACTCCCTACAAATAGGGAGCCACTGTAATAAAAAACTAATTTAGGGGATTATTTAGTGGAGTTGATGCAGGTGTATAGGGAATCATTCACCCCTTAAAATAAGTAAGGAGGAGGTTTAAAGGTTCTGGCGGGGATGCTCTAATAATAAAAAGGGATGAATTACACTTTACTTCCTTTAGGGAAATGCTATGTATTCCAAATATTTTACCAAATATTTTATCAAACCTCTCACATGGGGTGAGACTTACACAAATCCACATGTGTGTGGGTTTGGTAGAAAATTTGGAGTCCTAACCTAACTCCTTTCTTTATGTTTGTCTAATTTTTTACTTTAATCTTTAAAATTTATTTTTTATCATTTTGACTTTTTATATTTTAAATTTTTCTCAATTTATTCATAAAGCTAATTTTTTTTTTAAAAATAAAACAGAAAATATCATGATAATTGTCACATAACATAAAATATATATTATTATATTCGGGTTTGAATTTATATTAGAGGTGTGAATTGTATATAATAAAATATTTTTGTACCATTTAACTGTCAATATGTCATTGTTTAATTTTGAACATAAATTAATTTTAGAAATAAATTGAGAAAAAATTAAAATATGAAAGGTTAAAATGAAAAAAAAAAAAAAACAAATTTTAAGAGCTAAAATGAAAAAATAGTCAAATATAGAAGGGGGCAAAGTATAATTCATCCTAACAAAAAAAGTAAAATTATTTATAATTTTTACTGTTAGCAAATTGTTCTCGCTTATCATAGATGTAGATATTTTTATTGAATCATATATTTTTATGTTTTTTATTTTTCATTTTTGTTGCTTTTATTGCACGGGTGTATTCATTCCCAAGACCCAATATAGAGCACACTTCTAAGATTTGATGTTCATTTTCTAATGTCACATTACACATGGGTGTCTCTATTTACATACCACATATCATCTCAAGACACACCAATACTTAATTCACACATTTAATAATTTAATAAATAATAAATTTGTTCAATACACACAATGTTCCATTTTTACTCTTAATTACACAACCCACCACCGCCACCACCTGCAACCCAGCTCTATCGCCGGCGCTGGTGTTAGCCCCTTCCCCTTGCCCTCTCTTTTTCAAGCCACCATTACGATCTGCCCTTCAACCTCCCCCACTTCGGATCTAAGGTTTCAGAGGGTAGAGATTTAGGGTTTCAGAGACAAAGGGAAAAGGAAGAAGAAGAAGGGAAAGAATGATGGGAGAAGGGTATCGGAAGGAGGGGGCTGGAGAGGGCAGCTGACGGGAGAGGTGCTGCAAGGGTGGCGCAGAGGGGTGGAGAGGATGGCACGAAGCTAGTGGAGTGGCGGCGTCATCACTGGCATCGGCTAGGGTTTGCAGTGGCACCATAGATCTTCCACTCCCTCCCCATCGCCACCAAAACCCCCTTCCACAAAAGCATGAGAGAGTGAGAGAGAGAGCGAGAGATGTGCGATTTACCGGAAGAGAAGATTGCGAAATCTAAGTTGTGGAGGAGTGCTTGCGACGGAAAGAAAATGTGAGAGAGATGTTGGCGGCAACGGGAGGATGCGGGAGAGAGGTTGATAGCGGCAGGAGATAGGGAAGTCACTGGTGGCAGCGGTGGCAGCGGCGGCAGCGGCGGAAGAAGGAGCTGTTGGTTAGGGCTTCGGAGGAGAGAGAAAAGAGAGATAGAGAAGAAGAAGATATTTTGGTAATTCTTTTTATGGACAGAATAGTAATTACAAAAATGGTATGGGATGAGTAAATTACCGGTGTGTAAATAGAGGCACCCCGTTACACATAGATGATTCACAAAAAAAAAAAATATATAAAAAAAATCTCTTTAATTTTGTAATCATAACTCATGTTCATACGAATGAACAATAATTATGATGAAATAAAAAATAATTATGATGAAACCAAAAAATAAAAAGCCCCAGTTTGGTTTTTGTTGTGGGTTAAATAATCATCTATGGACAAAAAAAACTATAAAATTATAAAATGTCAAAATACTTGAGTTGGGATGCAAAATTACCAAACTGACTCATATACAAATAAAAATTTTAAAAAGCATCATTTCCAAGTGGAAGGTAATTTTTGTCATTCCAATGCAAAAAAGCTAAAAAAGCCAAACAAGAAAATCAAACAAACAAAAAAGTCTCATGCTAAAAAAAGTTAAAAAAAGTCAAAAAGTCAATGAAAAAAGTCATTGCCAAAACGAATCTTAATTATGATGAAATCATACAACTCTAATTGATTTTTGTTTTTTCTATGTATAATACAAGCTTAACAGATACATAGCCTTCATTTGGAATGTAGGTTGACTTTTTAACTATTTTTAGTCTCGACTAAAAAGTCTCGTTTGGGATGGATTTTTTAACTTTTTTTATTTTTGTGAGAGAAAAAAATGAAATGATTATGGATTAGATGTAACATTTTATCCTATTTGACTAAAATATCAAATTTTGTCCTATATAACTATTTTAATCCAAAATAGTATCTCAAACATAGCCATATTGAGTTTTTTAAAATATTAACACAAAATTTGTTACATCAATATTAGTGATTTGGTTCCAAAAAAAAAAAAAATACTAGTGATTAAACCAAGGCTGTATAGGAACAAACTACAAATGACCCAAAAAGCTTTGAAAAATACTAAAAATTAAGGGGGGGGGGGGGGGGGGGGGGGGGGGGGGGGGGGGGGGGTGTTGGTTGGAGAACTTATATTTACATACATCTTCACATTTTTTATTTTTTTATTTTAATTTCGTATTCAAATTTATGATTCAAACAGAGTTGAAGTAGATAGAAGAGGGAGTTACCAAGACAAAGTTTGATTGAAACAAGGCTGGAACTTGGACAAGTCGATGCTGCAATGAAGAATTTGTTGGAGAAAAATATTACCAAATGGGTAATAGCGATGTCTGATTACCAACCGTTGCATGAAAAAACATCTATATCTCTCTCAACATACCTCTCACCCTTTCTTTCAAAACCAGATATATATATATATATATATATGCATATTGGGTCAAAGAAGAAGATTGGATCAAAACGTAGCAGGTGGGGTTTAAGACTTTGAATGGAAATTTGTTGTTGTTGGTGGTTTTTGTATTTTTTTTTTTGGAACTAATCTGATGTTGTTGTTGGATGGAACTTGTAAAAATTCTTACCAACCTATTGTATAGTAATGTGCATGCATATTGATATTATAGATATTGTATAATATATAATTGAGAAAATTACAATAACAAAAAAATTCCGGATTTGAGTTTTGTAACAAAATAATTTAAATTCTAAAATTTTGAATTATTTTTAATCTAAATCATTGTCAATTTTTGTTAAGTAAAATCGATAAAAGAAATTGATATTTTAATTATTAAACTCAATGAAAATGATTTTTTAGATATTTTATGTATACATATATAAAGACTTGAATGACTAAAATAGTCTTTTTTTTGTTGATTTTATTTAATGAAAATAGACAAATAATTTATATTGAAAATAAATTAAAAAAATTAAATTTAAATTGATAAAGTTAAAATCTTAGAATTTATTTTGTTACGATTTTTTTTTTTAATTATTTCTATATATTTTTGTTGAGTATTGTATTGATGACTGTTTTGTTGACCATTCGTGGCCGGCGAGTCTGAAGCAGAAAGAGTCAAAATAAAAATAAAAAAAATGAAAGAGAAGGGGAAAATGGGTTGGGTCAAATTCCAAGAAATGTGTAATTTCTATAAAATAGTCATGAAATTTCTATGGGCTTCTGAGGAAATAACACAGTTATTCATATGAAAAATATTATAAGCCCAATTTTAGAGACTCGTAATTAATGAAATGTGAGGGTTTATGAGTAAAATAAATTTGAATCATTAATTTTTTTTTTAAAATAAATTCTAGGTTAATAAAGATAAGTTTGTTGTATTATTGTATTCATATAAAAAAAATTCAAAAATTATAGGGACAATTGCTATAAAATGATATAAGTTGAAAATAATTATAAAAAGATGAAATTACAAGACTTAATTGCACAATCTAATGCATAGAGCTTCCCATTCCCTCGCCCAGTGAAAGATTAATTGCGATGCGAGTTTCTCCGTTAAGGAAAAACGAGGTGTCTTGACTGTTATTATGAGGGATGACCAAGGAAAGTTTGTGGATGGGACTGTTTCTTTCATTTTCGCAGCATCTTTCCAGCAAGGGAAAGCTTCTATCATGCGGTTGGCTTGTCGGTTTGCTCACGCCATTGGCCTATCTAACGTCCAGGTAGAGAGTAACAGTAGGACTGTCATTGAGTTTGTGCGTTTCGGAGTTAGTTCCTCCATGGAATTGCAGTGCTTGTATCCATGATATTAAGGGTTATTTTGGGAAGTTGATTTTTTTTTAATTTTTTAGCATTTTCTTTTTAAAACGTGTAAAAAAGTAAAGAGAATGATGTAACTTAAAATAAGTTAAAATTTGACTTTTGACTTTTTTTAGTCTTCTCAAAAGAGGCCTTAAGTCTCTGTGCTCCTCTTCTAGCCTTTCCTTTGCTTGGGTTCCGAGGGAGGCAAATCATGTTGCACATTGGCTCGCTTGCCATCTCAAGGGAAGTCTTCCTTTGGATTGGGTTAGCAATCCTCCTGATACATTACTGAGTTTGTTGCTTGTGGATTCTTCGTTGTAGCCCCAGAGCATTTACTTGTTCCAAAAAAAAAAAAAAATACATAAATTATTTGTACTTTCATGACATTACAATTATTTTATTTTTTTGCAATTCTCCCAAAATTATACAAAAAATATTACAAGAGCAATGTGATAATGATATTGTTGTGAATAACAATTAGAATTATTTGTACCAATATCGCTTAAAACTATTGAAAAATATCACTTTAACATCTTAAATTATAAATCCTATAAACTATTGAGAAGTATCACTTTACGCCTCAAATTAGAAAAAAAAAAAAAAAAGTACAAATTGGATCTCCTAACAAAAGAGGTCAAAGTGAAATACATCAACGGTTTAAAAAGTCTATTTATATACTTTTATAGTTTAGATGGCAAAGTTATACTTTTTAATAATTTAACAATCTCCATGTAAATATCCCTAAGAATTATTTGGATAAATTACACTGAAGTTTAAAAAAATACAAATCATTAATTATGATGGTTGTATTGATCTAATTTTTTTTAGGGGTACTTACCAATCAGTCCTATTAACTAGACTTATTTACCTACAGGTCCTAACTAATAAATTTAACACTATAAAAATAAGAGATTGATAAATTTATCACTATAAATTTATTCATAAAAATAAAAGACTGATAAATTTATCTTTATCACTTAATAAATTTATCAATAGGACTTAATGGGTAATAAGTCTCAAAAGTAGGACCTATTGGTAGTTTACCCATTTTTTTATAAATAATATATATGAAGGATCAATAAAATGACTTTAAATTATCAAAATAAGACTCATGATAAATCCTATGAACCCAAACAGCACTATCCAATTCATGGAGATAAGCCAAAATGCTAAATAATAAATGGAGCAGTTATTTGGTGGTCTTGGGGTACGATCACATGGTGTCCCAGGCGTGCTCTGGTTGATGAAAAAAGTGAGATATACGATTTTGTATTAGGTGATTAAAATACAACATAAGCCATGGCATATGATGATTGGCCAAGAACACAAACACCTGGTGCCCCAGGAATATCAAATAATTTTTCCCATTAAGGGATAAGAAGAACTACCTTTTCTCTCACAGCTCAACTCCCCCGTCATTTCTTTCTCCACATCCTTTTCACTTTCTCTATCATTATTTTAAAAACTCAGTTTGAGTTTTTCGAAATTATTTTTAGTTTTTTTTTAAAATTAATTTATCAAAATATGCACTACAAATAAAATGTCAAAAAAAAAAAAATAACTTTTTTTTATAAAAAAAAAAATCACCAAACTAATTATTGATAAAGTTTTAAAAAATATATTCTAAAAACTCTATCAATCAGAAAAAGTAACTCAAAAATTATCTCGAATTTAAAATTTACAGTATAGATTTAAATTTTTTGTTCTGAAATCACAATCAAAATAAATCTTGTCTCTAAATTTTAAATTCTAAGTATTCTCTGGATATAAATTTGACAAGTATCATTTTCTTTCAAAAGTGACATCTACCCAGTAAATTTTCTGAGTAAATAAAATTGTTGTTTTTCTTTCTCTACACTTCTTTTACCCTCTCTCAATTTTACACATAAAATGATTTTTTTTCAATATTTATTTATTTATTATTATTATTTATTATTTTTTTGTTTTGCAACCTTATCTTTTGCTTGGAAACATGTTGGCCAGGCCACTTAGGCAAGATACCATAGGTCTATTGTTTTTGAGGGCCCAATAATATTTCGTATGGCTACAGACTCATTGAAAGGCCCTTAATGTTTTTATATTAAAAGCCCATTTCCTCTTTTCTACACACTTGTTGAGTGACCCTACTTCCAAGTTTGTACATCCATGTAAAAATCATTCAAGACCTCAGTATGAAGTAAAGTGAAGACAAAGTCCTCTATTGAACCTCTATTAAAAAGACTCCAAAATATTGTTGAAGATGAGACATCTTTCTATTTTGTTATTGCATTTACCATTTTTCAGATCTTTGTGCACTCCATTGCCATAAAATCCTTGTTTTTTTTAATTTTTAATTTTTAATTTTTTTTTTATGTTTTTCGATTTGGGAATTTCGGCACTGATTTTCCGAAATTATATATTTAATTCGAAACTTAACTTCCGAATAAAAGTGATTAGATTTGTTCCAAAAAAAAAAAAAAATTTCAACAATTGATGTTCGAATATAATGAAATAATTCGACAGTTGATGTCCGAATGAAATAATTCGGCATTGGTTGTCCGACTGAAAACAACGAAAGGAAAAAAAAAATTACAAAAAAAACTAACATTTTCATCACTAATAGAGTATAAATCTAGAGATTAAAGTAATATGCGAGTTGTTATGAGAGTATTACTTTGTAAGCAATAGAGGAGTATAGAGTATGTAGCAAGCAAAGTGACAACAATGGAAAAATTAAGGTTTAATTTTTTTTTACTCAAAAGGTGTACGTTGAGATTTTTTTTGTATTTAAAATGTGTACAAAGAATATTTTCATATAATATTATGGGTGTTTATAGATGTCCATTATGGTCATTTTAATTTAGGATATAATTGCCATTAAAATAATATTTAATTAAGTGTGTGTACTGAGATAATTAAGTGGGCAAACTAAATACATATAGAAAACAGATAGATGGATATAAGTTTTGTATAGTAGACCCGACAAACAAACCTTGTAAAATCATATACGTTCATATAATTTGTGTGTCTCATTCTTTATTTGATTTCTGTACTTTTAGTATTATTATTTTAGACTCTCAAGATAAAATCTTAAATTGTTGTTTTGGGGCCCATTTTTTTATTTATTATTTTTTTGTTTTGCTTATTGAAAACTCATTGTTATGTTTTATTATAACATGTATTTGTTTGGGCCAAATATTTTGAATTTATCAAGCAAAGCTTGTTAGGGATAGCACCTTAAGATTGGCAATTCCATGAATTTTATTGTATTGTTTTTAGAGAGAGAAACAAAATACAATTTTAATGATTTTGAAGACTTCCACCAAAGTATTCTCACTTCAAGCCGAGACTTGGGGAGTAGTAGATTCATTTAGGATAGGTCCCTAGGAAGGGTAGTTCAAGTCTAGGACAATTTGCACAGTAAATCTATAAAAATGGACTTGAAGTTGAAGTATTTAGTGAAATTAATCTCAAATTGTTGGATTTTTTATTTTTATTTTTTTATATTTGGTGATAAATTTGGGCTCAAATCGAGCTATTATTTGCCGAAATTGAATTGAAATTCAGCTATTAATAAGTGATTATGTGATGAAATCCTGATTGGTTGTTTTTGGTTGTTTGTGAGTTATTAGTAATTGAATGAAATTAAATTAAATTAAATCAAATCGATTATGATATAGCGAAATCTCAAAGTGCAATAATCTGAAGACAAAGGCCAAGGATTTTTTATTTCCAAATCTCTCCCGCCTATTGTCCTAAAACACTTACTACTGTTAGATATTTGAAAATCTCTCAATTCAATAATTTGAAAACATAATTCAATAGACGTAAATATTTTGAAACATAGGAGTAACTCTGATGATAAGAGCTAAAATAGCTTTGTTAAAGTTATTTTTTTTACTTGTTAGTGTTGTTGTTGTTGTTTTTTTTTTTCTTTTTCTTTTTTTTTTAAAAACTATTTTGACACAACAAATTCCCATATCAATTTTAAACTATCGAATCTACTCCTCAGAAAGCCTCTTGTAATCAGATTTGGTAAATTGTTCACTACTAATTCCCATATCAATTTTTTACTAGCAAATCTACTCCTAAAAAAGTCTCTTGGGATCAAGATTTAGTTTTGTTAATGTGGCAAAAAAGACTTTGCCAAACTTCAAATCAAATTTGGTACAAGATTCTATTTTTTCATTTTTTTGACTTGGCATTTAGCTCGCTATTGGAGACAAATTTTAAGATGTTTAGCCAAAAAATGACATCGATAAACCTATGGTTTTATCAGATTT
This sequence comes from Camellia granthamiana, assembly GCA_036172215.1. Lineage (NCBI taxonomy): Eukaryota > Viridiplantae > Streptophyta > Magnoliopsida > Ericales > Theaceae > Camellia > Camellia granthamiana. Next base: position 28,400,824 of record CM069907.1, read on the forward strand.
AGTAAACCTATGGTTTTAAATCAGCATATTTGGCATATATCTAAAACAGTTGGCTTTTGCTAACATACTATCCCATTAACTTTTTTTTCAATACACAAAGGTAAAATGAAAATTTCAAGCAAAAGGCTAAAATATCATATCAACCTTTCATATTTTTCTATACAACTAAAAAAGTCATTTCCAAATACATTATTATTATTATTATTATTATTATTATTTTATCTCATAAAAAGACTAAAAAAAAAAATCATTAAAAAATAGTCAATTCCCAAATCACCAACTTCAACTTCATAATGTAGCTCTCAACCTTTCCCAATTATATATGCACTATATATGCATCTTCGCCCGTTTGATAGAGCTGTAGAAAAGTGATTATACATTATAACTTAATAAATTATAACTTACAGCTGTAAACATAAGTTGGTAATCTGTTTGGTGCAGCTATAAGATTATGGATTTAAGCAGCAGAATAGTATTTGGTAAATAAGCTATAAAATAACTTTTTGCTATATAATTGTCATTTTTACCCTTATAAGATATAAAATTTGTAATTTCATTTATAATATATTTTTTTCCTTTTATTTTTTATTTTATTTTCTTTTCTTTTCTTTTTCACCTTATTTTCTTTTCTTTTTTAAAATTTTTTTTTCTTCTCTTCTTTCTTTGTTAATTTTGTTTAATTTATTAATTCATTAAAATTAATTCATGTTCTAATTTATATTAATGTTGTGATTTCATTACATATTAATTTTTATATATTCATTTTAATTATTTATATCTGTATTTCTTTTCTTTATTATTATTATTAATTGTGATTTTAGTATACAAATTATCAATTTGCCCATCAATTATTAAAATTAATATCAATTATTAATTATTATTATTATTATTAATTTGTTCATCAATTATTAAAATTAGTATCAATTTGTCCATCAATTATTATTATTTTTTTCATATTATTATTATTCTTTATTATTATTCATTTTAATTATTTTTAGTGATATTTCATTTTTTCATTTTTAGTAAAATTATTTCATTTTTTCATTATAAATTAATTAGTGTCAATTAATTGCTTGAGTAGCATCAATTAATACTAAAATTATTAATTAGTATCAATGCTTAATTAATGGCTAAAATGGCTAAATTATTATTGATGGCTAAATTATAAAATGCTGAATTATTATTATTATTATTTTAAAAAAAACACTAAAAACCTCAAAAAAAAAAAACTGAAATTCATCGCCGGAGAGAGAACATCGACGAACCAATGCCAGAGAGAGAGAGAGAGAGAGAGTTGGCTGTTGATAGTCACCGTCGAAGGCACAGCGGCGATGGGGGATGGAGACGACAACGGACTGTCGATCGTCACGCAGTTGGTCGTGACTCCAGGGTTTTAGATCGTGATCATCACGCAGTCGACGGTTAGGGTTTCGATCGCGAAGCTAGGGTTTCGATCATCAACGCGATGGTGGTGGGGAAGAGAGAGCGAAGAGAGAGAGAGAGAGAAGAGAGGGAGAGCACTGGTTCGTAAGAGAGAGAGAGACAGAGACAGAGAGAGACAGAGAATGAACAGTGCATGAACCAGAGCTCGCCAGAAATCGCCTCTCTCTCTCTCTCTCTCTCTCACAGAGAATGAACAATGATTATTTTTGTACGTTATATAATGGCAATTTGGTAATACTTCAAATGAATAAAGGGCATGTAAGTAATTTTGCCCCCTCAAGTTTAGCTTCCCGCTTAAGCTAAATGAATAAGCACCCCGGAAGCCACTCAGCCAAAAATCACTTTTTTGGCTTAATTTAAGCTACAAAAAGTGATTTTAAGCTCTACCAAACACACCAATTGTAGCTTAAATTAAGCTAAAAATTGAAATAAGCAGCTTTTAAGCTACACCAAACAGGCCCCTTGTAACACTTCAAAAATGCCCCAAAAGTGTGAGAGTGGTGCCAACAAAAGAAGAAAGGAACATCTAAGATAATTGAACTAGGGAACATTCATGGAAGTCTCCTTGCTAGTAGCCAGGTTGGACTTTGTTTAGCAGAAGATGGTTGATCATTTCAAATAGAGGTTGCTTCATTGGTTTGGTTATTCCATTAAAAGGTATTATTTAAAGTCAAATGGTGATCGGGCAGATGATACACAAAAAGCACAAAAAAAGGATCTTAAAGATTGGAAAGTTGTTGGTACAAACCCCAGATGAATTTGATAATTTTTTTTTGAAAAAAAAAAATTTCACCACCTACATGTATCAACACGATAAACATATGTGTCCGCATACAAAACCCCCACCATATAAATCAATCTGATGATATATAGCAAGCCTCTTCAGAATATTCTCCATCACCCTAACTAATGACTAAGTAAGCACATCCTAATCAGCCAAATAATATAATACACCTACTAATGAAAATCAAATAGATTGCAATTAAAAAACCAAAAAAAAAAAAATATTCCTTAAGCAAAGTTGAGTTCCAACAATTGTGATTATGAAAGTTTTCCATACACAAAAGTACAAACCATTTGGTTTCGTTTTTCAGAATCTGTTTTCATAAAATACATTAAGAACTAGCTTGACCAAAATAAACACTAAAATAATGTTTTTGGATTTTTAGCAACTATTTTTGTACACAAATAAATAAAATGAAAATAATGAGTGTTTTTGAATTTTCTATTATTATTTCACCAAGTTACTTTTGGTGTATTTCACAAAACAAATTCTGAAAACGAAACTAATAGAATGAATGGTTTTCAAATGATGTTAGTGTCAATCAGGTTACGGATTGATTGCCGTCTAATTAGGGTCCAGATGCACTAATCCTAGAGCAGAGGGGATTGAGAAACCATCATCCATCACACAACACATATACATACACACACAAACTCAGTAAAATGAAATGAAAATCAAAGTCTTCTCTAGCTTTTTCTCAGTAAAATGAAATGAAAATCAAAGTCTTCTAAGTCTTCTCTAGCTTTTTCAAATTGTTGAACAAACATTAAATGCTTTGTCTCTTCCACCTTCCTCACAGAGAGAGAAACAGAAAAAATAAAGATAAAAATAAAAGGGTGAGGAGGGAGGAATTTGATACCAAAAATGGCAGATGGTGCTGTAAACTTCTTACTTGGAAAACTATCCATCATCCTAGGCCAAACAGTACTGCAAAAAGCATCATTACTATCAGATGCTCACGATGAAATTGAGGAAATAAAGCTTGTGCTTGAAAGCATGAGCGCCTTCATAAGAGACGCAGATCGAAGAAAGGAAACAGATCTATCAGTAAAAACATGGGTGAGACAAGTCCGAGAAATTTCACATAAAATCGAGGATATTGTGGATGAGTACATGCATTACAATGACACCGTACGACAAACCGGAAAAGGATTCAAAAATTTTGTCCAGGATGTTGTCAACCTCCCGAGGAATGTAACCGCGAGTTACCAACTCTCTTTGAAGCTACAAGAGATCAAAAAAAAGATTCAAAAGATCTCAGAGCGAAGCAAGGAGTATTGTTTTAATAGGATCAAAGAGGGACCAAGCAGAAACCCGTCGATTGACTGGAGGCATCATCATGGAGAATCATCGAGCTTTGTTGATGAAAAAGAGATGGTAGGAATGGATGAAAGTCAAGAAAAATTGTTAGAATGGTTAACCGAAGATGAGGTTCGCCGGACCATTATCTCAATCGTGGGAATGGGCGGATTAGGTAAGACGACTCTGGTCACAAAAGTTTACAACGACCAGATCATAAAGCGGTACTTCGATTGTTGGGCATGGATATCAGTCTCCCAAACATATGGAGTTGAAGAATTACTAAGAAGCATGGTCAGAGAACTCCTCAAGACAACACAAGCAACAAGTCCCAGAAACTTCGGATCGATGAACTATAGGCAGCTTGCAGAGACGCTCATTGATGTTTTACGCGATAAAAGGTATGTTGTTGTTTTAGATGATGTATGGAGCATAGAACTTTGGAGTAGAATAAGATGTGCATTTCCTGATAATAACCGTGGCAGCAGAATTATTTTCACAACAAGAAATGAGAATGTAGCAACCTCTGTGGGTCCTGGAAGTCGTGTCCATCGCCTCGAGCCTCTCAGAGAGAACGATGCTTGGGTTCTCTTCTGTAATAAGGTATTTTGGAATTACCCGGATCGCAGCTGCCCCAAAGAGCTCGAGAAATCAGCTCAGACCATTATGAAGAAATGTGAAGGACTACCTCTCGCAATCGTGGCAATTGGGGGGCTCATGTGTTCGAGAAACAAGACAGTTGTAGAATGGAAGAAAGTCTATGATAGTCTCAATTGGCAATTAAGCAATAATCCCGTGCTTGGACGGGTTAAGGGTATGTTGTTGTTGAGTTTCAATGATCTACCTTTCTATCTAAAGCATTGTTTCTTGTATTGCTGTGTTTTTCGTGACGGGTACCCAATCAAGAGAAAGAAACTGATTCGGCTTTGGGTTGCAGAAGGATTTGTCATAGAAAGAAAAGGGCTTACAATTGAGGAGGTAGCAGAAGAGTACCTTACGGAACTTATCTTACGAAGCATGATTCAAGTCACTGAGACTAATGACTGTGGGAGAGTGAAGACGTGTAAGGTGCACGATGTTATGCGCGAACTGGCGGTGACAACATCGGAAGAAGAAAATTTCTGCACAGCATACGATGGCCAAGAATCAAGGGCAGAAGGAAAATTCTTGCGGCTATCGGTCTACAACAGAGGTGGAAACATCCAACTAAGCAAGAACATGTCGCGTCATCTCCGATCTTTCTTTGTCTTTGAGACAGATACATGCACTTCATTCTCCTTGAATGTAGTATCATCAAATTTCAAGTTCTTAAAGGTCCTCGATGTGGAAGGAGTCTCTATTGAAATAATACCCGGGTCATTGATCAATCTATTCAATTTGAGTCATTTGAACTTAAGGGACACCAAGGTTATGGAACTTCCAAAATCAATGGAAAGGCTACATAACCTACAAACACTGGATGTAAGGAATACCAATGTGACGAGGCTACCAAGCAGAATATCAAAGCTACTAAAACTACGACACCTTTTTTTGGGCCACAAAACTGATCAAAATTCTGAAGATTCCAACTTTCCTCATGGCATGAAAGCTCCTGCACGAATTTGGAATGCACGAAGTTTACAAACTCTATCGTGTATTGAAGCAGAGGAAGAGTTAATCACACAAGTTGGGAATTTGTTAGAGCTGAAGAGGTTGGATATTACAGAGTTGCGAGGGGTTCATGGGCCGAAGCTTTGCTCTTCCATTCAAAAGTTGACAAGTCTCCATTGTTTAGGTGTGAAGGCCAGTGCTGAGGAAGAACTCAAATTGGAAGCCTTAAGTCTACCCCCATTTTTTCTTCAGAAACTGACATTGGTTGGGCAGTTGAAAAACTTACCCCACTGGATTGGATCTCTAGCAAACCTAACTCATTTGTGCTTGGATTCATCTCGGCTAGAACAAGACGTAATCTCTTGTCTCCATACACTATCAACTCTTGTGTTTCTTGAACTCAAGAAAGCATATGGAGGGAGTTTTCTATACTTCAGAGCAGGATGGTTTCCTAAACTGAACAAGCTGAATTTAAAAGAGCTAGTGCGCTTAGATAGCGTGAGAATAGAGGATGGTGCATTGCCAAGCATCAAGGAGATGGGTTTAATTCGTTGTTGGGAATTGAAGTCTTTGCCACAAGGCATTGAACATCTTAGAAGCCTCCGAAAGTTACACTTGGAGGAAATGCCGGAAGAACTTCTACAATGGTTGGAAAGTGATACAAGTGAGGTTCAAGCAAAGGTACAGCACATATCCACAATCAATCATGTATTAGTAACAGAACATAGTCGAGTATTTGAAACACTTCGCTAAACAAAGGTGAGATATTCTGCTCATTAACATGTATAAGAACTACATTGCTATTGATATAAATGCATTGGGCCAATTCTAACAATAGAATGGACATGTAGGTTTGAAATGAGGTCAACTTCAGTAGTCCTCAGAACAGAGGTGAGCTTTTCAGCATTAATGCTATTTCTCAATTCATGTTAATCAAATGGATAATAGATGACTGATAAAGATCGGAAAAACTTCTGAAACTGTTAAACACCACCTGTTGAGGTCAATTGGATTCTAAAAAAGTACTAGTCAATAACCACTTGACTGCGGATTTGGGAATAAAGGTATTTCTGGTATTTTCACACGTGTGACCTGTTGCCCTAATTTTCTAAGTATTTATAGTTGAGGAGAGGCAGCTATCTCTATATGCTCTTATAACTTTTCTGATCATAATGAAAACCGTAGCCCTAGCTTGGAATGAAAGACATAAATCATGTGTTCTTTGTGTGCGTGTGATTTATCTTTCCTATGTGTTTATTCCTTTGTGTTTCGTGTTTCACCCATCTTGGTTAGGTGTTACTAAGTCCTAACACCCCCTCCCCACCACCTATTGATTGTTGGCTCAGTATTCTCCATAGAAGTCAAAAATGGCTGCCAGGTGAAGAAAAAGAAGTGAGCTGCAGATTTGGGCTGAAGATTCAGCCGAGCTATCCTGTTGTAGGGTGGTTGCGTAGAATGGTTGCCATCAATTCTGTTGCTGGCTTGGCTCTACCATTTGTGTATAAATGGAGAGTATCAGAATGCAGAAAAGAGAGAAGAGCGAGAAGAGAAAGCAAAGATGTAGAAGTTAGAGAGAGTCTTTCTCCTGAGAGAGCGAGAGATGTGAGGTTGAGAGTTGAGTTGAGAGAGAGTGTTGCCTCCTCCTCATCTAGATCACAATCTCTCCATTGTTTGTATTGTTTTGTAATCTCTCGAAATATGGTGAAATCTCGCTGCTCCGTGGACGTAGGTGCATTGTCAAATCACGTAAATCTTGTGTGTCTCCATTGTGTGAGATTGATGGTGTGCATTTCGGCCCCTGGGCACAACACCACCAACATGCACACAAACACATACAGACACACAAAAGAAGCAAATGCTGCTCTTATGAAATCATCAGAAACATAAAATAGAACAAATAATTTAGCTAATACTTTCAGAGTATTAACAATATCCTTTTGATTGTCAATGGGACAACAAGAGAGGGTAGAAATTTTGGAATTTTACAACTATATGGATTTGGAAAGGTTGTTTTGTTAGATTAGAAATTTTGTTTTCCTTTCTTTTGTCTACTAAGTAGTTGAATAGATCATTTAACCAATAGCTCTGTTACAGTTGTAACAATTCAGTACTTTTCAAACCGGTTGGCCATTCGTATGTGAACACCCAAATCATAAAATTCACTTTTGAAACTAAATTGAGATCACACAAACCAAAACTTTTTCACCCACAATGAGATGCACCAATTGAAGGGTGAAAACCCAAAACTGAGAATCCAATAAAAATGGTATATTCATGATAATCATTAGGAGTGAACAGAATAGAGGAATACCAGATATACATGAATTGAGTTGCTCAATGGGTTGTTCTAATAACAACTTTTGGGTTGTTTCATTTGGGCATTTCGTCAAACATCTGTAGAGCATCTCCACTGATAGGAAGCCCTTGATCATTCACCTCAAGTAAGCATTTAGCTCAGCTCGGTAAGCTCAGTTATAGCATCGTTCTCAACCAAACCAAACAATGCATCTGTTGCTTTGTGTATGGATCAAATAATCACAAGTTTGGTAAAAATATTCTCTATCAGCCTTAGAAATCAATTCAAGGCCCATTATGGTCCTTCGATGTTTGTTTATTTGTCTTGCTTGGCCTAACTTATTTTAGTCCATCTTTTTATCTTTTTTTTATCACATCAATCAACATTTTCTCTCTATTTTTTTACATATCCTTTTACAAAAAATCAAAAAGTACACATATTTAGTGACTTTCTATAAAGAGATAAGTAGAAAACATAATAACTGGGAAACAACATGAAAGACATAGGTACCTTATAACTAAAAATAAGTAAAATAGTACAATTTTATACTTTTTAAGTCATAATTAAAAAATATCATAACTAAATATAAGTTAAGACATAATTAAAGAATTTATGAATCAGGATAAATTTAGTTTTAATTACACTCTAACACCTTTATACTTTAATTAAAATTTTATTTTAGTTGCTTTATTTTTTAATTATAATAGTCAACTCCTTATTTTTAAGTCAAATTGTAACTTCATACTTTTACTAAAATCTTATTTGAATCACTATATTTTCACCAAAATAATACTTTAATTCCCCTCATTTTTTTTATTTTTGTTAGCCTTATTAATCATAAACGAAAGGAAGAGTAATTCAAAACTAAAAACAAAAATCATAAAAAAAACAACTAAAATTCACATGTCAATCAATTTTAATTAAAATTTCATTTTACTTGTCATTTTTTTTCTTCTTAACTTGATTTGGGTAGGACAAGCTACATTTGCATTAAATGTTTACTAGCTTCGTTTGGAAATATGTTATTTTAGTAATTTTTTAGTTTTTTAGTTAAAATATGAAGTAAAAAAATTAGTATGTTTAGTCTTCGTCTGACATTGGCTTTTTTAGTTAGCTTTTTTATGTTGGGATTTTTTTAGCCTCGTTTGGCTTGACTTTTTTGACTTTTGTGAGAAAAAAAGTGTAATGATTATGGTTTGGATGTGATATTTTGTTTTATTGGTTTATGTAGCCCATTTTATTCATTTGTGCTTTTTTTAGCCAAAAATCAAATGCCAAACGAAGCTTCAGAATGACTTTTTGATTTTTTACAAAAAAATATGTAAAAAATAAAAAGAAAAGAAAAGAAAATTTTTAAATTTTTTGTATAAATTAGTGGCTTTATAATTTTTTTTATTAATCTTTTAACTTTTAAATTAAAATAATAAATTGCGAAACATACCTAAATCTGTTAACAAAAATGCCTCATACACCCAGTAAACACTACACCCAGTGACACCCAGTGCCACGTGTCACTGGGTGATTGGCCTGAAATAAAAAAAAATAAAAAAAAAAAAGGAAAAGCTGACCAGTGGGGGAGCCCCACGTCACTGGGGGTCAACCCCCACTGGGTGTACCCAGCAAGGTTGATCTGTTAAATGACCTTGGAAAGGTCTTTAAATGAATTTAGCCTTTAGTTGATGATCATTTTCAGTAGTGTCCTTTTGGCATGTCCTTCCATTTTCTCTTAAATCAGTATTCAATTTCAATGGGCCTTGTAGTTACTTGGTAGGTACAACGGATCAAAATCAGATTCCTTTCTTACTTCCTTTCTCTCATTATTATTAGAGCGACCATGCTACGTAGCTCGAATATCGCGGCTCGAATCGTGGCTCAACACCAAAACGACGTCGTTTTGGTGTCAATTTTTTTTTTTTTTTTTTTTGGCCTGGTTTTGGTTGCAGAACGAAGGGAGAAGAAGAGAAGGGAGGAGGAGGAGGGAGGGAGAGAGGGGAAGGGAGGAGGAGGAAGAGGAGGAGGAGGAGGAGGGAGGGGAGGGGGCCATAAATCAGCTGGAGGAGGAGGCGGGGCGAGGCGGTGGCGGTGGTGCGACGATCGGCGAGGAGCAAAGGTGCTGCGAGACGTCGGCGGCGAGGCAACTATCTGAGGCGACGAGCACGGCGGCGAGCACGGCGGGGCTGGGCTGCTTCTCTCTTTTCTCTCCCTCTTCTTCTCTCTTTCCGAAATCGAGCCATTTTCGAGCCCTTTCATTCAAGCACTTAAACATTTTCCTTATTAGAGTACCGCTGCAGACCCCCAGTGGCGGTCGCGCCCCCCAGTGACGTGGCGCGCCCCCACTGGCTGAAACTTCAAAAAAAAAAAAAAAAAAAAAATAATTTGGCCCGATCACGGGCTGCCACCTCACTGGGGGTCGACCCCCAATGGGGGTCCGAAGCAATTTTCTTATTATTAATATTTTTTTTTTTGGACTTTATTCTAACTTGATACTATTTTTTTTCATTTCCTTTTTCATATTTTCCCTATATGTTTTAGTATGTCATGCCCCTTCAACTTTCTCAAAATTGCCAAGTTTACATGTATTCTATTCAAAATATATATATATACATATATATATATTGTATGGCTTCGTTTGGGAAGCAAAAGTTGGGACTATTTTGACTATTTTAACCACAAAAAATAAAATAGATTTTTTAACCCAATAAGACAAAATATCACATCCAACCCATAATTATTACATTATTTCTTTCATAAAAAAACTAAAAAAGCCTAAACTCCTTTCCAAATCAGGCTTTTTAGCCTCATGCTAAAATAACTAAAAAAGTCAAAAAGCCAACCCACTTCCCAAACGAACCCTATATTACATAATGGCCCCCTCAAATTCAATTTCACTCTCAAAAAATTTGTAAATTTCACAATATAATGGAGTTGCATTTCAAAATTTAATGACTCATATAATATTCTCATAAACATTTATAATAATGTTATGATAATTATATTTTCCTACTATGCTTTATTTACCATATCATGTGTCAATATTACCTTATTATCAAATATGAGTGATTAAGGTAATAAACAAATTGTAACAAAAAAATGATCACCCTAATATTATTGAAAATGTTAATCCGGCTTATGTTAAAAAGTTATTAGTAATCGGATGTTAAAAAATCTTGTAATAAACAAATAATATAATTTATTTAATTGGTGTGAATGTAAGTTTATAGGATCTTTATACTAGAAATCAAAACACTATGAATATAATTAATTACTAAAATAAAAACTTAAATACATACCGTTTAGTTCTGCCATTGTCTTGAGTGTTGCTTTCTTTAGAAGAATATGGTATTCACAATTAGAAAACCTTAACACCAGCTCTTCCTCTCCTTCTCCTATATCTTTCACGTTGTTTTTCAATGGGGCTAACAACCCTTAGATTTACATATATATAAATATAGGTAAACCCTAATAGGATAAGAAAGGGGACCGGGCCTAAACAATAATTATTGGGCCCTCCCATTAAGGAACCCAAATAACTCAAAACAAGCTTTATACCTCCATACCACATACTTATAATAAATCCACTAAGATGAACCATGGGCCAAAATTTTATGAATCACAAAATTAATTTGGGCTCATGCTAGTCAGTTTGTCTGAATCACTTTCAACCTGTTTTTCACAAATCAAAATAAAGCATAGTTAATAGTAGCCCAATTAAGAATAAATTCTTACATTCTCCCACTTGGGCAACATTGACTACTAATTTAAAAAAAAAATAATTTATTTAATAAAACGACTCTCGGATTGAACAACTTTAATGGCCACATAAACATGATTCAGAACAAAAACATCTTAGCACAAAATCCTGTTCAACGAAAATATTAATATTGAACTGCAGCGATAAGTATGCTATTTATTAGCATAATATCTTCTACAATTACAAATACCAATATTCCACCAACATGGATTCCTGTATGTGATAAAGTGTAGTGTGAAACTTTTAGCACAAGTGATCCAATCAATTATAACATGCTAATTTCACATTCAGTCCTCTGTATGGTCTAAAAGACCCTTTATGGGATTTTATCCCCTTTACACTTCCAAAGGAAGCCTTTAAATCTCAAAACAAGATTTTAAACTTTATGGATCCATGTACACTTCTAAAATCGAAGCCTTTAAATTCATTCAGAATATATTAACTGTAACTATATGAGCTCACTTAAAATAAATTACAAATAATATTCAAATGTGCACAAAACTTATAACTTGTAACAACCCTCGTTTAATTACCGTTAAACCGCTGAATTACGTACTGATTACTGCTAAACTGAACTGATAATGACTGATAAGTGAACTGGATGAACTACTGAACAGACTGAATGAAATTGAAAACTGAAACTGAATAAGTTTGTCTATTGAATTGCATATTGTATCTGTTGACTTATGTGAATATCTGTTTGAATTCATATGTTTGAACTATTAATTGAAGGCCTTATCGGCGGCCGAATTAGAAACCGTTTGATGTTTTGGAATCAGTAGAATATTTAGGATTTAATGGTATATTTATCTGAAAATTGATTAGGAATGATTAAATTAGATTAAAATAAGTTAATTGTCAAGTTGGGCTTAATTACAATTATGCCATTGAATAGACCCTTGCTTAGTCTTATTAATGAGCCTTATACACTTGATTAAAAACAACATTTCATCAGCTCCCTTCTTGTCCCCACCGAAATTAGAAGAGAGTGAGAGAGAGAGAGCATTGATTTTCATCTTGTGTTCATAAGAATTGCTTGAAGAAATTGAAGTGTAGTTGCTAGATTGAGCTTCTAGGCTTAAACTACAAGACTTAAGGTAGGAATCCATCTCTTTGATTGTGTATTTAAGGTTGATTCTTGCATGATTCATGCCAAATTTGAGAGTTGAACCATGAATTAGTTCTATAATGTTGATTTGAAGCATATATCATGCATGCATGGCCATTTTGGTGTATTTTGAAGTTGAATTCTTGGAGAATTGTACATGCATGTCCATGTTTAAGTTAAAGTCCATGTTTTCACTTTGTTTTCCAACTATTGAGCTCTTGAGAGCAAGATTTGAAGCTTTGAAATGGTTTTAACTCATGCATGTCATATTTGAATGTTGTTCATGCATGTTCTTGGAAATTGGTTTGGAAATGAGCTTGGTTAAACTTCCCTTGGGCTTTGATTTTACAAATTGAGCTTTGAACCTAGTAATACTATGTGTTTTCATGAGTTTTCCAGGAAAAGGGCCCAAGAGGATCGATTTTTGTGTTCCAAACTTGAGTTTCAAATTCAGAGCACAATTCTGGGTTTCCAGATTTCTGGTGTGCGCTCGAGCGGAGGTTTGTGAGCTCGAGCGCAGAAATCAAGTCCCCAGCAGTTTTGCAAATTTTGTGCTGTCCGCTCGAGCGGAAATATTTGCGCTCGAGCGTGTTTTGCGAGCATCCAGTATATTTTGCAGACCGCTCGAGCGGAAGGACTCACGCTCGAGCGGGTAACGTTTTTGCCTGTACGCTCGAGCGGGGATGTGTACGCTCGAGCGTGGCTCCCTTTTTCTGAAAATTCTGCAAATGTTCGCTAAGTGCATCTTCGCATCCTCATTCCATCCTAGGCATTCTTAGGCCTAGTTTAAGACATCTTAATGAGGATTTAGATGTAGAACACACCGAGGCATAATAGGAAGTTAATTATTATCCTTCCCCAACTGTTAAACTTAGAGTGTGTTCAATTTGTTTACTGTTTAGGGTTGGCACTCGGGGACGCGCTCTAGCATACTGTAGCCCAATCTCTGTGAGTAACAGATTGTGTAAAGATATGTTCAAAATGGTTATCTTTTGAATATTGAACTGAACTGTTTAATGAACTGATATTGTTTATTGAATGAATGTATGTCCTTTATTTCTGAACTGTACTGTGGCATCCTTAGCACCTACTGTTATTGACTGTTACAGAGATCTCTGTCGGTTTCCTTGTGGAACCATATCGTTTATCGATTGATGGCCATCATTATTGTTGGGTCTGTTAAGGCCCGGTCCTTTGGACCTACTGTTTATAGGCTAATGGATGTACCACATATGATTGATTGATTGAAATACTGATTGACTGAATTACTGAAAGATTGAAATACTGTATAATGAATCGATTTCATTACTGTAAGGACATTCATTCATAACCTCTTTACACTTATTGTTATTCACTGGGCTTTAGCTCACTGTTTATATATATATGTAGGTTCTCAGCAGCCAGACCGGAGCTAGGAGCGTGGGTTAGTCCCCCAGTTTTGTCAAGCCAGCCTATGTGCCTCACCGCGAGGTCCCGTGTTGCCATGCTATGGCTTGGGGTGTTTTTGTGTCCCCTATTGTATAAACCGTTTACTGTTTACTGTACTGTTATCGAGGGATTTGATTCCCGTACTGAATGTTGTATATGATTGTATATAGACTGTACTGTTTGAACTGAATGAATGCATGAAAAATGTTTTTGGCATACAGACTTTTCACAGCTCAATGGATACTAGTTATTTACTGTTTTGGCTTCCGCCAGGCCCTGTACTCTGTTTTACTGTATTACTGTTCTGCAGGCCTTCGGTAATCTCGGATTACTGGCCAGTTACGGTGCTAAACCCATAGGGCCGGGTTTGGGTCGTGACAGAGTGGTATCAGAGCGATACTTAACCACGAGTTATACCGCACCCACGTGTCCAAATGAGCTATAGGGTGTCCTAGAAAAGTGATTAGGGCATCTCATGAATTTGAAAAGTGTGTGCTTATGATTGACTGATTATATGCTAAATGTTAAACTGTTTAACGATACAACTGCTTATAATGATAACTGTTATAACTGCTTATAGCGAAATGGATAACGCAAATGAACCTGAATCATCATCTTCTGAGGCCAGAATGGCCAGACTTGAACAAATGATGGGATTGGTACTTGAAAGACTGGACCAACAACAGAACCAACAGCCCCCACCTCCTCCTCCTCCGGTGCAACCGGAACAAAATGTACAAAATGTACAGAATGTGAATGTTAATGAGGTGGACATTATTGCACTGACTCATAAGTTCAGCAAACTGAAACCGCCGTCCTTTCAGGGAGGCTTAGAACCGTTAAAGGCTGAAGCTTGGGTTCTTGAGACTGAGAAATTGTTTGAAATGTTTCCGTGCTCCGAAGCCAACAAAGTACTGTTAGCAACCTTCACCCTTCAGGAAGAAGCAAGAAGGTGGTGGATGTTGACCCGTGATGCGAATACTATTGTGACTTGGACTCAGTTCAAGGAGTCCTTCTTTGAAAAGTATTTTCCCCAGTGCATCAGGGACAGAAAAGTGACTGAGTTTGAACAGCTGAGACAGGGCAATATGTCTGTTGCCGAGTACGAGAAGAAGTTCACTGAATTTGCCAGGTATGCACCACATATGGTGGATACCGAATATAAGAAGGCCAGAAGGTTTGAAGGAGGCCTTAGTGCTGCTATACTGGACCGAATAAATGTTTTGAAAAATGCCAACTTATGTGGGTGTGCTCGACCGTGCATTGATGGCCGAGTCAAATATTGCAGCAGTGAAACAATCTGAAACACCAACAACTGAATGGCATGGTAAAAGACAGGGTTTTAAATTTAAGAAAGGCAAGCACAACCAGTTGAACAAGAAACAGAATACGGGGTCAACTACTAGCCCCAGCCAAGGAAGTGGATTTATTCCACCCTGCTCCGTATGTGGCAACAAGCACAAAGGGGTTTGCTACCAGATTTCTGGAGCTTGTTTCAGATGTGGCAAGGTGGGCCACAGAATTAAAGACTGCCCTTCTGCTCCACCAGCTAGTGGTAAAGCTGCACCAAGCGCAGCAGCATCAAATGTAGCACCAAAGCCTAACCCCAAAGCTACCGGGAAAGAGCCTGTGAGGCAGGGCCGAGTATTTGCCCTAGTACCGGGAGATGTTCAGAATACTGAGACCGTTGTGTCAGGTATCCTCTCTATTTGTGCTCAAAATGCATATGTATTGATTGATTCGGGGTCTACACATTCTTATGTGTCGCATGCTTTTTCACGGAAATTGAATAGACCCTTAGAACCTATGAATTACTTGTTAGCTGTATCATCACCTGTTGGAGGATCCATGACATGTGCATATATGTATCCTGCTTGTGAAATTATAGTTGGGGATATGCATCTGTTTATTGACTTACTGCCGTTAAACATAGATCACTTTGATGTGATATTGGGGATGGATTGGTTACAAAAATATCATGCCACTATAGATTGTGTAACGAAACAAGTTGTTTTCCGTCCACCTAGTTTGCCGGAATTTGTGTTTAATGGGAGTGGAGTAGTACCTCCTCCGTATTTGATTTCTTCTGTGAAAGCTGTTAAACTGATTAGAAAGGGGTGTAAAGGATATCTGTGTTCTGTACTGACTGTATCTGCTAATGATAATGTTAAAACTGATGTGAATTGCATTCCTATAGTGAGAGAATTCCCAGATGTATTTCCAGATGATCTGCCAGGGGATTTGATTGATAGGGAAGTTGAATTCACCGTGGATGTAATTCCGGGAACACAGCCAGTGTCTAAAGCTCCCTACAGAATGGCTCCAACTGAACTGAAAGAATTGAAGGTACAATTGCAGGAACTGTTAGACAAGAAGTTTATCAGACCCAGTACTTCACCGTGGGGTGCACCTGTTTTGTTTGTAAAGAAGAAAGATGGCTCACTGAGACTGTGCATTGACTACCGCGAATTGAACAAGGTAACTGTAAAGAACAAATATCCACTACCGCGTATTGATGATTTATTTGACCAGTTACAGGGTGCACAAGTGTTTTCCAAGATTGATCTCAGATCGGGATACCATCAATTGAAAGTTAAACCGGAAGACATTGACAAAACTGCTTTTAGAACGAGGTATGGTCATTATGAATTTTTAGTTATGCCGCGAATGCCCCAGCTGCATTTATGGACCTCATGAACAGAATTTTTAAACCATACCTTGATGATTTTATTGTGGTATTCATTGATGACATATTGATCTATTCTAAGACTGTAGAAGAACATGAACACCATCTGAGACTTGCCCTGCAAACCTTAAGAGAACAGAAACTGTATGGTAAACTGTCTAAATGTGAATTTTGGCTTGATCATGTTATGTTTTTGGGGCATGTTGTTAGCAAAGATGGAATTTCTGTTGATCCGCAGAAAATTGAAGCTGTAGTGAACTGGCCTAGACCAACCAACGTGACTGAAGTCCGAAGTTTTTTGGGATTGGCTGGATATTACAGGAGATTTGTCAAAGACTTCTCCAAAATTGCCTTACCACTGACTCAGTTGACACAGAAAGGGATATCATTTGACTGGACTGACCAACGGGAATCAGCATTTCAGGAGTTGAAAACTAGACTTGTGACTGCACCAATTCTGACTCTACCTTCAGGTACGGATGGTTATACTGTATTTAGTGATGCTTCTCATAAGGGTTTGGGGTGTGTTTTAATGCAGAATGGGAGAGTTATTGCTTATGCTTCCCGACAGTTGAGACCACATGAAAAGAACTACCCGACCCATGACTTAGAACTTGCTGCAGTGGTATTTGCATTGAAAATCTGGCGTCACTATCTTTATGGGGCGACATGTGAAGTATATACTGACCACAAGAGCCTGAAGTATTTTTTCACTCAGAAAGAACTGAATATGAGACAACGGAGATGGCTTGAACTGATAAAAGATTATGACCTACAGATTTTGTACCATCCGGGAAAAGCCAACACTGTTGCCGATGCTTTGAGCCGAAAATCGATTGGGAACTTAGCCTGTTTGCTGACTGGACAGAAAGAGTTGCTTTGTGACCTTGAAAAGTCTGAAATTGAAATTGTTTTGAAGGAACAAGGTGGAACCTTAGCTACTATTTCTGCTCAACCAGCCTTGATTGAAGAGATTAAAGAGAAACAGCAACTGGATGATTTCTTAAAGAAGATTATTGAAGAAAGAGATTCAAAACCGAAACCGGGATACAAATTTGAGAACAATGTACTGAAATTTCAAGAAAGACTGTGTGTACCGAATGACACTGAACTGAAAAGAAGAATTCTGCAAGAGGGCCACAATTCAAAATTTTCTATCCACCCAGGGAATACGAAAATGTATCAAGATTTGAAGTTGAATTTCTGGTGGCCGGGAATGAAGAAAGAAATTGCCGACTTTGTGTCCAAATGCCTTCATTGCCAACAAGTCAAAGTTGAACATCAACGACCTGCTGGATTATTGCAACCCTTACCCATACCAGAGTGGAAATGGGAGCATATCACGATGGATTTTATCGTTGGGTTACCTCGCTCCAGAAAAGGTATGGACTCGATTTGGGTTATTGTTGATAGATTAACTAAATCTGCTCACTTCTTACCTGTCAAGACAATTTATAATGCGGACAAATTGGCTGTTATCTATATTGATGAAATTATGAGACTGCACGGAGTGCCTGTGTCTATTGTTTCTGACAGGGAGTCGAAGTTTACATCGAGGTTTTGGCAAAGCCTACAGACTGCATTGGGTACTGAATTGAGGCTGAGTAGTGCCTATCATCCTCAGACAGATGGACAGTCAGAAAGGACCATCCAGACTCTAGAGGATCTACTGAGAATGTGTGTCCTTGACTTCCAAGGAAACTGGGAAAGTCATTTGCCATTGGCTGAATTCGCCTACAACAACAGCTACCATTCGAGCATTGGTATGGCGCCTTTCGAGGCATTGTATGGCAGAAAGTGTAGATCTCCAATTTGCTGGGCAGAAGTTGGAGACGGGCCGTTGCTTGGGCCCGAAATTGTTTATGAAACGACTGAGAAAGTGAAACTGATACAGCAAAGACTGAAAACTGCACAGAGTAGACAGAAAAGTTATGCAGATGTTAGAAGACGAGACCGAGAATATGAAGTAGGTGATCACGTGTTTGTGAAAGTGACACCAATGAAAGGCCAGACTCGCTTTGGAGTCAAAGGCAAGTTAGCGCCGCGGTATGTTGGACCGTATCAGATTATTGAGAAAATCAATCCGGTGGCGTATCAAGTTGCACTTCCTCCTGAAATGGAGCATATGCATAACGTCTTCCACATATCTATGTTGAGAGATTATCTCCGGGATCCGTTCCATGTGATTGAGCCTACTCGAATAGTGTTGAGTGATGACTACACTTACGAGGAACGGCCTATACAGATTGTAAACAGACGGATCAAGAAACTGAGAAACAAAGAGATTCCGTTAGTGAAAGTGGATTGGCAGAATCATGGTGGTGTGTATGCCACTTGGGAAAGGGAAGATGACATGGCTAAAAGATACCCAAAACTGTTTCCACTGAACCCTGTTTTCTTCCAAACTGTAGGTAACTCGAGTTTAGAGGACTAAACTCCTTATAAGGAGGGGAGACTGTAACAACCCTCGTTTAATTACCGTTAAACCACTGAATTACGTACTGATTACTGCTAAACTGAACTGATAATGACTGATAAGTGAACTGGATGAACTACTGAACAGACTGAATGAAATT
This sequence comes from Camellia granthamiana, assembly GCA_036172215.1. Classification (NCBI taxonomy): domain Eukaryota; kingdom Viridiplantae; phylum Streptophyta; class Magnoliopsida; order Ericales; family Theaceae; genus Camellia; species Camellia granthamiana. The sequence goes on from CM069907.1 coordinate 28,419,785, forward strand.
GAAAACTGAAACTGAATAAGTTTGTCTATTGAATTGCATATTGTATCTGTTGACTTATGTGAATATCTGTTTGAATTCATATGTTTGAACTATTAATTGAAGGCCTTATCGGCGGCCGAATTAGAAACCGTTTGATGTTTTGGAATCAGTAGCATATTTAGGATTTAATGGTATATTTATCTGAAAATTGATTAGGAATGATTAAATTAGATTAAAATAAGTTAATTGTCAAGTTGGGCTTAATTACAATTATGCCATTGAATAGACCCTTGCTTAGTCTTATTAATGAGCCTTATACACTTGATTAAAAACAACATTTCATCAGCTCCCTTCTTGTCCCCACCGAAATTAGAAGAGAGTGAGAGAGAGAGAGCATTGATTTTCATCTTGTGTTCATAAGAATTGCTTGAAGAAATTGAAGTGTAGTTGCTAGATTGAGCTTCTAGGCTTAAACTACAAGACTTAAGGTAGGAATCCATCTCTTTGATTGTGTATTTAAGGTTGATTCTTGCATGATTCATGCCAAATTTGAGAGTTGAACCATGAATTAGTTCTATAATGTTGATTTGAAGCATATATCATGCATGCATGGCCATTTTGGTGTATTTTGAAGTTGAATTCTTGGAGAATTGTACATGCATGTCCATGTTTAAGTTAAAGTCCATGTTTTCACTTTGTTTTCCAACTATTGAGCTCTTGAGAGCAAGATTTGAAGCTTTGAAATGGTTTTAACTCATGCATGTCATATTTGAATGTTGTTCATGCATGTTCTTGGAAATTGGTTTGGAAATGAGCTTGGTTAAACTTCCCTTGGGCTTTGATTTTACAAATTGAGCTTTGAACCTAGTAATACTATGTGTTTTCATGAGTTTTCCAGGAAAAGGGCCCAAGAGGATCGATTTTTGTGTTCCAAACTTGAGTTTCAAATTCAGAGCACAATTCTGGGTTTCCAGATTTCTGGTGTGCGCTCGAGTGGAGGTTTGTGAGCTCGAGCGCAGAAATCAAGTCCCCAGCAGTTTTGCAAATTTTGTGCTGTCCGCTCGAGCGGAAATATTTGCGCTCGAGCGTGTTTTGCGAGCATCCAGTATATTTTGCAGACCGCTCGAGCGGAAGGACTCACGCTCGAGCGGGTAACGTTTTTGCCTGTACGCTCGAGCGGGGATGTGTACGCTCGAGCGTGGCTCCCTTTTTCTGAAAATTCTGCAAATGTTCGCTAAGTGCATCTTCGCATCCTCATTCCATCCTAGGCATTCTTAGGCCTAGTTTAAGACATCTTAATGAGGATTTAGATGTAGAACACACCGAGGCATAATAGGAAGTTAATTATTATCCTTCCCCAACTGTTAAACTTAGAGTGTGTTCAATTTGTTTACTGTTTAGGGTTGGCACTCGGGGACGCGCTCTAGCATACTGTAGCCCAATCTCTGTGAGTAACAGATTGTGTAAAGATATGTTCAAAATGGTTATCTTTTGAATACTGAACTGAACTGTTTAATGAACTGATATTGTTTATTGAATGAATGTATGTCCTTTATTTCTGAACTGTACTGTGGCATCCTTAGCACCTACTGTTATTGACTGTTACAGAGATCTTTGTCGGTTTCCTTGTGGAACCATATCGTTTATCGATTGATGGCCATCATTATTGTTGGGTCTGTTAAGGCCCGGTCCTTTGGACCTACTGTTTATAGGCTAATGGATGTACCACATATGATTGATTGATTGAAATACTGATTGACTGAATTACTGAAAGATTGAAATACTGTATAATGAATCGATTTCATTACTGTAAGGACATTCATTCATAACCTCTTTACACTTATTGTTATTCACTGGGCTTTAGCTCACTGTTTATATATATATGTAGGTTTTCAGCAGCCAGACCGGAGCTAGGAGCGTGGGTTAGTCCCCCAGTTTTGTCAAGCCAGCCTATGTGCCTCACCGCGAGGTCCCGTGTTGCCATGCTATGGCTTGGGGTGTTTTTGTGTCCCCTATTGTATAAACCGTTTACTGTTTACTGTACTGTTATCGAGGGATTTGATTCCCGTACTGAATGTTGTATATGATTGTATATAGACTGTACTGTTTGAACTGAATAAATGCATGAAAAATGTTTTTGGCATACAGACTTTTCACAGCTCAATGGATACTAGTTATTTACTGTTTTGGCTTCCGCCAGGCCCTGTACTCTGTTTTACTGTATTACTGTTCTGCAGGCCTTCGGTAATCTCGGATTACTGGCCAGTTACGGTGCTAAACCCATAGGGCCGGGTTTGGGTCGTGACATAACTGTAGATAAAATGAGAGTCAACATATCAAATTTTAATAGTTAAAAAAAAATAACTCATTAATGTGTCAAAAACAAGTACTTAAAAAAAACTCTATCGAAGCACATCAAAAGACTGTAAAATACTGATGTGCTCAACATGTTTAACAAACTCAATTGGTCTAAGCCCTTTAGTAAGAGGATCTGCTAACATGTCTTTTGTACCAATGTGCTCGTAAGTGACATCACCATTATCCACTCATTCACGAACTTTGAAATACTTCAGATTTATATATTTAGCACCACTAGAATTTTTATTGTTCTTTGTAAAGAAAACCGCAGCCATATTATCACAATAAATTCTTATGGGTCTAGAGATGGAGTCAATTACTTGAAGCCTTGAAACAAAGTTCTTTAACCACACAGCTTGAGGACCAGCCTCAAAACATGCTATCACTTCTGCTTACATTGTAGAAGATGCCACAAGTGATTGCTTGCAACTTTTCCATGATATGGCACCACCTGCAAGCATAAAAATATAACCCATAGTGGATTTCATGTCATCTGAACAACCAGCAAAATCTGCATCTGTATAGCCAGTAATTTCAAGATGATCAACTCTCCTATAGACAAGCATACAATCTTTTGTTTTCTGCAAGTACCTCAACACTTTCTTCGCTCCTACCCAATGCTCATATCGTGGATTAGATGAATATCTCCCCAATAGACTTGCAGCATATGCAATATCAAGCCTAGTACAAACTGCAGCATATATCAAACTTCCCACAACACTAGCATACAGAACATTCTTCATGGACTCCTTCTCAATATCATTTTTCGGACACTGAGCTTTACTGAATTTATCTCCTTTACAAACAGGAGCAATACTAGGCTTACAATTTTGCATATTAAACCTAGCTAGAACACGATCTAGATATGCTCTTTGCGACAAGCCCAATAACCCTCTAGGTCTATCCCTATGTATCTCAATGCCAAGTACATAAGATGCTTCTCCAAGATCTTTCATATCAAAATTTTCTGACAATATCTTCTTAACATCAAGTAATAATCCCAAATTATTAGTAGCAAGTAAAATATCATCAACATAAAGGACCAAGAAAATAAATTTACTCGCACTAACCTTGAGATATATGCATGAATCAACTATATTCTCAATAAAACCAAAAGATGAGACTACTTGATGAAATTTCAAATGCCATTGCCTTGATGCTTGTTTGAGTCCATATATAGACTTTTTTAACTTGCAAACTAGATCTCCTTTACCTAACTCCTCAAAACCTTCTGGTTGCATCATATATACTTTTTCAAGAAGATCACCATTCAAAAATGTTGTCTTAACATCCATTTGGTGAAGCTCTAGATCAAAATGTGCTGTCAATGCCATAATCAATCTAAAAGCATCCTTTGTGGACACAGGAGAAAAAGTTTCCGTATAATCAACCCCTTCTTTCTGCGTGTACCCTTTTGCTACTAACCTTGCTTTGAATCTTTTAACTTTTCCCTTGGAATCTTTCTTTGTTTTAAATACCCATTTGCAACCAATGGGCTTAAAACCCTCAGGAAGCTCAACAAGCTCCCACACACCATTGATTTCCATGGAATGCATCTCTTCCTTCATTGCATCAAGCCACTTGCTAGAATTTGGATTTGTGATTGCCTCATTGTATGTAACTGGATCAATTATTTCCTCAGGCTCATAATCTTGCTCACCTAGAAAGACAACATAATCATTTGGAAGAGCAGACCTTCTAACTCTATGTGAATGCCTAGGAGGCTGTGCTTGTTGTACATCTTCAACTGGTTGAGGTACATCAATAGGCTAATTAGGGGCTTCATTATCTGCTTGTGCTCCTACTTCTTCTATGTGAGAAGGAACAAACTCGTTTGTCACAATAGGCAAAGGTACAAAGGTAGGCACATGTATTTGAGCTCTAGACTGTTCACCCGAACTCATATAATCACCTACATCATTCTCTAGAAACTTCGCATTTCCAGCCTCAATGATCTTTGTGCCATGACCAGGACAATAAAACCTATAACCTTTCGAGGTTTCTGGATAACCTACAAAGTAACAACAAGTGGTTCTAGGTTCCAATTTGGTTTCAGAAGGATTATAAAGTTTTACTTCAGCAGGACAACCCCAAACCCGAAAGTGGTTCAAACTAGGTTTTCTTCCAGTCCACAATTCAAAAGGTGTTTTAGGAACAGCTTTACTCGGTACCCTATTTAGGATATACATAGAAGTCAAAAGGGCTTCACCCCAAAGGGATTCAGGTAGTTTGGACATACTAATCATGCATCTCACCATTTCTTTTAGAGTGCGATTACGACGCTCAGCCACACCATTTTGTTCAGGGGTCCCAGGCATGGTGTATTGTGCAACAATTCCACAACTTTGTAAATATTTAGCAAAAGGTCCCATACATTGACCAACATCACCATGTCTACCATAATATTCACCTCCATGGTCAGATCTAACAATTTTGATCACCTTGCCAGTTTGTTTTTCCACGTTAGTTTTTATAAATCTTAAATTTTTCAAGAGATTCAGATTTATTATGAATTAGATAAACAACACCATAATGTGAGTAGTCATCTATGAAAGTGATAAAATATTCTCTCCCACACAAAGTAGTAGACAACAGCCCACAAATGTCAGTGTGTATAATTTCTAAAAGGTCTTTGCTACATGTGGCTCCTAGTTTCCTTGTTTTGGTCATTTTTCCTTTTATACAATCCACGCACACTTCAAAGTCATGAAAATCAAGGTTAGGAAGTATATCTGTTTTAATCAATCTCTCAATTCTTTCTTTAGAAATATGTGCTAGTCTTTTATGCCACAACATGGATGAGTTTTCTTTAATTAAACATCTTTTAGTTCCTCTACTTTCAACATTCATAGAAAATTGATTTTGGGACAAATTTAGTTTATATAAACCATCACACAAGCATCCATTCCCAATCAAAATAGAATTTAAAGACAAATCAAATTTTCCATTACCAAAACTAAAACAATAACCAGACTCGTCAAGTTTTGAAACTGAAATTAGGTTTCGTCTCATAGATGGCACAAAAGCAACATTTTCTAAAATAAAACTGGTTCCAGACTCAAAAAACAACCAAACACTACCAACGAAATCTACTGGGACCCTAACTCCATTTCCAACGTAGACACAATTCTCTCCTTCACTTGGCCTGCGTTTGTTTATGAACCCCTGCAAAGAATTAGAAACATGAATAGATGTTCCACTATCAAGCCACCAAGAATTTGGTGGCACATCAACTAAAGAGGATTCAAAACAAACAAAGGCCAGTGAAATACCTTCCTTTTTGTTCTTCTTATCTAGCCAGGCCTTGAATTTGTGACAGTCCAGTTTTTTATGACCACTCTGCTTACAAAACCAGCAACTCATTTCCTTTTTAATGTCAGGCTTGGGCCCTAGTGGATTGTTAAGTTGAGTTTGTTGGTTGTTAGACTGACCCTGATTAGACTTGCCACGATTACCCTGATAGTTATGACTTTTACGAAAATTGTTACCCTTGTGATGTTGAGAAGACTGATTATGGGTATAACCCCTTCCCTGGTATGGCTGATGCACTATATTCACACTCCCTCCCTTTTCTTTTTTATTTCTCTCCTCTTCTTGTACACATATAGCAATAAGCTCATTCACATTCCAAGACTGTTTTTGGGCATTATAGGTGGTTTTCAAGTTACCAAACTGTATGGGAAGAGAGTTTAAGGCTTGGTAAACAAGGAAAGTCTCACCAATGGGCACTTTAAGGTTGGTTAATTTGTTGGCTATTCTCTTGCATTTTCATGATATAGGATCTGACACCACTCACCCCATCATACCTCATGGTGGACAAGGTTTGCATAAGGTCACCAGTCTCAGCCTTTTCAGATTGTAGGTATCGTTGTCCTATGGCATCAAGGAACATTTTAGCATTGGCCTCATTCGGCATAACACCCTGAAAACTCTCAGATATCGACTTTTTCATAATCATAATGCTAAGCCTGTTCGCCCTATTCCATTTGTGATATTGAGCCTTTTGATCAGCAGTGCTAGTATCAATGGGTTTAGGGGGGCTCATCATCAATTAAGGCAATATCTAAGTCAGCTAAACCCAAAGCTAACTCAACATCCCTTTTCCATCTCTTAAAGTTATTCCCAGTCAAGGTTTCAATGGAACAAAATCTGATTATTCACTGCAATATTGCTAACAGCTGCAACAAAAATTTAACATGACATAATTGAAATATGGGCAATAGCAATAATAATAATAATTTCACAAGAACATGCTGAAAATTAACTTTAGCATTATTCTCAGAGGATTAAAATGTATCACCATATAAACGCCTTTGAGCATAATGTGTAGGACACATCCTTGCACCTCTAAACAAGTCAATTAATAAGAATGATTTATCAAAAAACTATCCCTTTGGGTTTATAGATTTTTTCAAAATCAATAAAATTCCCTCATTATTGACTCACACTACCTCTAAAATTATTTCACACAATTAACTCCCTTTGGGAAGGTAATTGAGTAAAACAATTTCAGAAGAGCTTCCCAGGATCTTTATTAAAAAACTAATAAATCTCAATAGATTAACCACTTCGGCAGTGTCACCCATATTGATTTAAAAGTTCTCTAACTGGGACAATTTTAAAATAAATATTTTCTCATTAAAAATATCACTATTTATTATTTTAATATTCGTGTGGTTTAGCGTTGTTTGTGGTTTGATTATATTATTGCATTGCACTGCATATCATTTGTATTATTTTGTTACATTGCATATCATTTTGCATTCTACCCCTGAACTACGTTGGTTTGATTCCTTGCAACGGGATACGTAGGCAACCCTCGGGTTCAACCAATTACATCTGCATTGTGTTTGTTTGCCCAAGTCTTACGGCCCTATCAAAATGGGTCGTCTTTGGGCTTTGACATTCACTCACGTCATTTCGTGACTTTGAGCTCTGTCAAAGAGGGACAACTGTAGACACCTCATTTTTTACCGTCCTTAAGACTTGGGCGCCTTAGGTTGATCACTCGATGATGAAAGTTATGCTATGCAAACGTTCAATTTCTTCAGCAAGAAAAGCTTCTAAATCCCAACCTTCCACCCCATTTTCGACCAAAACTATTTTTGACCAAAACTATTTTTGAGCAAAACTATTTTAGACCTTAAAACCCTCTCTTTCAAAATATTTTTGAAAATTTTTCTGCGATGTTCCGAGACTCGCATTTTGTTAAAAATTGCACTTTTTGGTAAACCGAGTAAGGACAAAGTGGAAATAAATGGAAGAGAGATGAACTCTTTGAAAAATATTTTAAACCTCTTATTTAGAGGTTTGGAATTGAAGAAAATTAGAGAGGCGGGAAGAAAACTAGTTTGGGAGAAGTTAAGCTTGAAACCTTTAAGAGAGAACTGGGCAGTCTCACTAAATCAGGCCTATCCTTTTGTACACTTAGACTTTAGTTGTGAGGCCACCACCATTGGAAATAAGACTTCTGGGACTTCATTTTACACTCAAGAATCTCCTAAAGCTGAGTCCGGATGAGCGAGATATGGCTATTTGAAGTTAGGCATCAATTCGATTAAGACCAAAACCGAGTAGCCTTCACTAAAATAGGAATATCTCTTTGCACACTTAGAATTTAGATGTGAGGCTTCCACTATTGGAAACTAGATTTCTGGGGCTTCAATTTAGACTCAAGAATGACCTAAAAAGGAGTTTGGATGAAAGAGATATGCCCATTTGAAGTCAGGCCTGGAAGCAGTTTTTGTTGTGGCCGACGGGTGGCTATCAATCACCATCTGTGGACGACCGACCACCACTGGTGGACGGCCAGCCACCACTTTGGCCGATTGGCCACTGGTGTAAAGCCCAGATATTTTGGCTAGCTATCATAATTCAGATATTTTCGACTTGAGGCTCATATTATTTTCTATATATGCTTGACATTCTCTCTTGGTTTTAAGGTTAGAAACATTTTTAGGAGGGTTAGAATTTTTGGAACAAAAATCTCTCTCTCTCTCTCTCTCTCTTGTAAATTTGTGCACATTAACCTACGTACAGTACACTTTTGCCTCCACCTCCTTAACCAAAGTTGTTCATCTTTGAGCTGAGGTTCCTTGAGGCCTTCTTGGAGCTCTTGAAGTTGGTTTTGGTTTGAGTTGTTGCCTAGAATTGATCTTTGCTTCAAGAGGTATAACATTTCCTCTTTTACCTTGCTTTGCATACTTGTTTTTCTATCTTTTTCCCACTGATTTTTGGGCTATAAAAACTCTGTTTTTGTGGGCTGAAATTGGTGGTTGGAGACCATTAAAAAGTAGAGGGTGGTTCACCCTTTTTTCTTCCTTATTTGTAAGACATTTCCACTTTTGTTTCCTACTTTCAACCCATCTTTTTTTGGGCTTTTGAACACTGAATTTCAGAGTAATTTCAGTGGTGAAAATCATGTTTTAAAGTCCAAATTTGGAGGGGCTAGCCTCTCCTCCTTGTGTCATGTTTGCTAGCCTAGATAGCTCTATATGTTAGCTTAATTTTCTAGCCATTTATAGCTTAATTCCAGCATGTTTTAATCTCTGATTTGGACTGTTTGAACTTTGTTTTGGGTTGGTTAAGCCATTTGAGTCTTGCTTTGCATGTTTATAGTGTAAGTGTCCTCACAAGCTTAGTGTTTTAAGGCCTTAGACACCACTTGTTTGAGTTGATTGCCATGTTTTAGTACTTTTCTCACTTAATTTCAGCACTATTAATCTCTGTAACCTCCCTCATTTATTGACTTTTCATTTGCTTTGAGGGTTGTTTCAACCTCGGGATCGTGTAAGCTTGAGATTGAGGTCCATGCTTAATGGTTTAATCCTTTTTTGTTTTTTGGGGGGAGGGGAGGGGGGGTTCATTACCAACAGCATGACACCTCTCTCTTGCCTTAAACTACTCCTTATTTGACACTTCCTTCTCTTTTAGAGGACTTACTCACCAATGGACTTAATTGGTTAAGGAATTGTTGGTAATCTAAAAATGAGTAAATAAAAGTTGAAACTAAAATTGTGCAAGATAAGAATTTGATTGTGTTTTGGTGTGTTCAATCGGACGTTAATTGAACACAAGGAAAATTAGGACATTTCATACTCAAAGTGATGAAATGTGCTAAGTTTCCTAGGTCACCATTGCCCTTGATCATGCATGATAGGGTGAAAGTTTTGAGTCTTGTTTGTGTATTTATTGAACTTGTACATCTTGGTTCTTTGGCCATCATGCAATGAAATTGCTTGATTGATGGTTTAAGAGTTAAGTGTATCACTCCTTTGAGATGTTTTGATAATAAAAAGAGATACACAGTACAAACAACTTGTGAGAATACCCTCTCCTTGCTCTGTTTGTCCTCTGTTGTAGCAAGGAGAAACAAGCCATCAGTGGCCGACCGGCCACCATCAGTGGCCGACAGACCATCAGCAGTAGCCGACCGGTCCCCTGTCGGTAGGGCTACAAACAAACCAAGCCAAGCCGAGCTTTGCTGAGCTCGAGCTCGAGCTCGGCTCGTTTACTTATCGAGCTCGTTTATTGAGCTCAAGCTCGACTCGATAAAAAATTGGGCTCAAGCTCGGCTCGGCTCGGCTCATTAACATTAATGAAACTCGAGCTCGGCTCGACTCGGCTTGATAATTTTTTTTAATGTTATTTATATTATTTAAATAAAAATATTATTTATATTATTTAATATATAAATAATATATTTATTCAATTATTTTTATATATTTATATATTATTTATATATTAAATATTATATTTATTATATAATTTAAATAAAGATAAACGAGTTGAGCTCGACAAGCCGAGCTCGTGCGAGCTCGAGCTCGGCTCGTTTACTAAACAAGCCTAATATTCGAGCTCGAGCTCAAGCTCGGCTCATTTACTAAACGAGCCGAGCCGAGCTTATTCATGAACAGCTCGATTCATTTGCAGCCCTACCTGTCGGCCACCAGTGAAAATTCAGCAGTGCCTTTCTGAGACAGAATAAAGTTAGTCCAGAGGTGGAAAACCAATGCAAAGGTTGTGCAACAGAGGCTTTCAGAGGCAGATGGTGGACGTTCTTCGGGTGGAAATCGAGCATGCATGGGCCTCCCTCGCTTCCCGAACTAGTTAATTAGTTTAAATTAGTCTTTTGTCATTTAGTTAACTAGTTTAATTAATGACTTTGTTGTAATTGATTAGTTGTAGCTAATTAGTTTGTTTTGTACTTATTTAATTAGCTTAGATTGATTAATTAAGTTAGTGTTGTAAATATTTAATTAGCTTAGCATAGTTAATTATTTAATTGTTGTAATATTTAATTAGCTTAGAGGTAGTTAATTGTTTTTTCATCTGTTTTGTAATAATTAGTTAAGTAGTGTAGCTTAGCTTTTATTCATTCGGACTCTCCTTCGTGAGAGCATAATGTAATAATGTGTATGTTTTTCAACCCCACGTCTTTCTCCCTTTTATTTATCTGCTTTTGATGATTAGATTAGGGACATCACGTTTCAATTAGCATATCGCATGTTTGCATCTATTCATTTGCATCGCATGCACCGAGGCTCGGCGCATCATTCTAACTGCATTGTTAGTTCAATACTTTTTTAAATACGTGCTTAGACCACATGCTATTTAAATTGTTTCATATGCCATATTAGTAGCCGAGCCTAGTAATTGCATATCGTATGTGTTGCATTAGTCATACTGCATAAGTTAGGAACATGCATTTTTTTAACTAATTTCTTTTTTTTTTTTTTGGTTTGGAGTACTAAGTGAGTTTTAAGTGCTTTAGCATACTTGCATGAATGTTGATGTTGCCATGAGGCTAAGTGCTTACTTGTTAAACTGTTTGAGTGCCTATGGATGCAGGCTTGTTGCTTGAATTGGAATAATTCAATAAATGTACGTTTAAGCCCACTTTGTCAAATGACAAATTCACGAGCTTTAAGCCCACTTTGTTAAGTGGCAAAATCAAACCCTTTGCAAAACAAACATGAAATTGAATTGTTTCAATTTGAGCAAACTAGTCTATACCTTGTTGGTGCGCACATCACATAGTAAATGCTAGCCTAATAAACCAGAACAAGAGCATATAATGTACATAAAAATCATATCATGATTAGTAGAGGTCGATCTTTGATCGGACAAGCGGGGGTGCTCAAATGTATTCATGGCCTTCCCCTCTCGTACCCAAGTTTCCGAACCAAGGCAACTTTGCTAATGACGGACACGTGGCATTTGGCACGAGTCATGGGTTTCCTAGATTTCCCAAAAATATTTAGGTGGCAACTCTGTATCTAGCAAAACAGTCCATTTTTGGCAATTTGATTCAAAATCAATTTTCCAAAAGATTTGTCGGATTTGGACTCTTTGGTGTTTATCAATTTCACATTGCACTTGTGAGATTAGATTCAGAACCGTGGGAGTCCGAACTGTAGGGCTTATATTTCCAAGCTTCTAAAAGGGGGCGCGAAAAAGCCGAGCTACACTACCTTAATGTCTATAGTAAACAAAACTAAACCAAACCAAGCCTTAAGTCCCATCAAATGGGGTCAGCTGCATGCATCATTCTTCTCCACGCGGCTCTATCAAAGGTCATTTCGTTAGTCAAATTAAGTATATCCATATCTATATTTACAACGCTAGCCAACGTTAATCTAGGCCTACCTGGTCCCCTAACACTTCCATCTGCCGTCATTGCCTCACATCTTTTCACTATTGTCTCTGTTGGTCTCCGTTGAATATGACCAAACCATCTCAATCGATTCTCTCTCAACTTATCTTTTATCGGTGCTACTCCTATCCATTTCCGAATATGCTCATTCTCGATTCTATCTTGTCTAGTCTTGCCACACATCCACTTTAGCATCCTCATCTCAGTCACGCTCATTTTATCTACGTGTTATTTCTTAATTACCCAACACTCCGTCCCATACAACATTGCTGGTCTAATAGCCGTTCTATAGAACTTACCTTTTAGTCTAGTCAATATTCGTCTATCGCACAGTACCCCAAACACACTTCTCTACTTACACCATCCAGCCCTCATCATATGGGCCACATTCGTATCAATCTCCCCCGCTGTTGTGATGATCAACCCTAAATAATGAAAATATTCACTCTAAGGCAGTTCTTGGTTCTCAATCTTCACTTCTCCTCTACTTTCATTGTTACTGTTACTAAATTTACACTCCATGTACTCTGTCTTAGTTCTGCTTATCCGGAATCCTTTAGATTCGAGTGCTTTTCTCCAAATCTCCAACTTTGTGTTAACTCCTTTTCTAGTCTCATCCACTAACACGATATCGTTTACAAAAAGCATACACCATGGCACATCATCCTGAATATTTCTCGTCAACTCATCCATAACTAAAGCAAAAAGATAAGGACTCAAGGTAAGATCATTGGTGTAACCCTACAGTGATAGGAAATTTATTTGTCTCTTCAACAGACAATCTAATAGTAGTCACCACCCCTTCATACATGTTTCTAATCACATCAATGTAACCTTTTGTCACCCCATTCTTCTCTAACACCCACCATATTATATCCCGAGGCACTCTATCTGATGCTTTCTCAAGATCGATAAACATCATATGAATGTCTCTTTTCTTTTCTCTATAATTTTCTATTATTCTCCTCAAAAGATAGATCGTTTCCAATGTTGACCTGCCAAGCATAAACCCAAATTGATTCTCTGACACCTCTGTTATATCTCGCAATCGGCGTTCCATCACCCTCTCCCACACTTTCATGACAGATTAGCTTGATTCATTTATAGTTGTTACAATTCTAGATATCTCCTTTATTCTTATAGATTGGCACTAAAATACTCTTCATCCACTTATCTGGCATGTTCCCAGTTAACAAAATTTTGCTAAACAACCTAATCAATCAAGCAACCTTTTTTTTATCCAAACAATTCCAGGCTTCAATAAGGATATCATCAAGTCCTAAAGCCTTATTTGATTTCATCTTCTTAAGTACAATTTCTACTTCAAAGTTCCTAATCCTACAATAGAACCTATAGTCTTGGTTTATCGTATTACTGGCTATTTCTTCCCTTATTGACGTACCTCCATGTTCCTCATTTAATAGTTTCTCAAAATAGTTCTTCCATATGTTCTTAATTTTTTCATCCTTCACCAATACTTTAGAATCCTCACTTTTGATGCATTTAACTTGATTAAAATATCTTATTTTCCTCTCCCGTATCTAAGCAAGTTTGTATACCCTCTTCTCTCCCTCCTTACTATCTAGTCTAGTGTATAGGTCATCATAAGCTTTTAACTTAGCCTCTCTCACTACTTTCTTGACCTCTTTATTAGCCAATCTATAGCTCTTAAGGTTTTCTCAGTTCTATTATTCTACCACTTTTTAAAGCATTATTTTTTTATGTTAACTACCGCTTGAACCTCTTGCTTCCACCACCAAGTTTCCCTAGAGCTGGGTCCCGTTCCTTTCGACTCTCCAAGCACTTCCCTTAAGATTCTCCTCATACAATTGGCCATCGAGTTCCATATAGTGTTAGCATTATCTTCCAAGTCCGAAGTACCTTCCTTATCTATTCTATTTATAAATATTGCTAGTTTATCCTCTTTTAGGTCCAACTATCTCATTCTACGACGGCCACCATCCTTTATAGCTTAGTATTGCCCTTTAAAACATAAATCCAGTACCAAAATCCTATGTTAAGAGATCAGGCTCTCTCCAGGAATCACCTTACAATCATTGCATTTTTGGCAGTTCACTTTTCTCATTAAGAAATAATCTATTTGGCTCTTAACTAACCCACTCTTAAAGGTTACCAAATGTTCCTCCCTCTTCTTATACATAGTATTGGCCACTACCAAGTCAGAAGCCAACGCAAAATCTAAGATATCTCCAGCCTCATTTTCGTCACCAAAACTATATCCACCATTCACCCTTTCATAGCCTAGTTTATCTATGCCTACATGGCCATTAAAATCTCCACCTATAACCAGGTTCTCTCATACGGGTATCTCCTATAAGATCTCATCCATTTGCTTCCAAAAATCCCTTTTAGTCTAATCATCTAATCCTACTTGAGGGGCGTATGCACTAATAACGTTCACTATATTCCCTCTAATAACTAGTTTAACTAACATAATCATATCCCTTTTCTGAATGACCGCCACTATACTCTCCACAACACCTTTGGCAATTATGATTCCTACCCAAATTTCTGCGTCTATCGTTACCACTATAATGCAGTTTAAAACTAGTATCTTCAATTTCCCTAACTTTCTCACTCGCTCACTTAATTTCTTGTACGCAAGCTATACTAACTCTTCACCTAATCATAACATTTACCAATTCCATCGTCTTACCAGTTAAGATTCCAATATTCCAAGTGGCTACCCTAAACCTATAGTCTTGGACTAGCTTATTTACTCGTGCTTGTCCAGAAAAACGCGAGAACCTTTGCCCCATTTTTTACCTCACCCAGGCGTCGATGCGACCCCCCTTACTCACTTTTCGAAACACTTGGAGGCAGGCGCAACGTGTCACTTGAGGGGAACGACCTAGCATTTAAACGATTCAAAACAGGATTCATTGTTATCTGAACGACTTTTTTACGTGTTGGCTGTCGACTACTTAACACATAACTCTCCTCCTTTACCTAGATTTGGGACCGGCAGAGTTGTTTAGTAAATATTAATATTAATATATATATATATATATATTATTTTTTATTTAAAAAAAGTTGAGTGGGTAGTTAACTTTATTTTTTTAAATGTTAATTTTTGTTATCCCCCTAAAAAAAGGATAAATTACACTGACACCTCATGAAATTTATATTTATTACAGTTCCCCAATCATATTTGGGAAATTACACTGACCCCCTTTATTAGTGTAATTATTTGACGGCATTAACGTTTAAGTTGAAATGATATATTTACCTTTAACCTTTACATATACTTTAAAGGGTAAATTACATTGACACCCCTTGAGATTTCAATTTAATACGGATCCCCCCTGACATTTAAAAAAAAAAACTAATTTAATAAAAATAAATATGAAGAAATATATTTAATTTGTAAAAAATTATTTCTAACCACTCGAAAGATAAAAATTATATAAAAATGATAATTATTTTTTATTTTTTATTTCTTAACCAAATTAATTTTTAATTTTTAAATTTTTTTTCTAAAAATCAAATCATGCATAGCTTAAGAATCTTTTGATAAGTTATTTCTTACGTTGGTAACTTATTTAATTATTTTTTAATTTTACAATATTTTTACCATCTGAGAACTGTTTGGTAACTATTTCATTTTCAGTTTTCAGTTTTCAATTTATATTTTAAAAAATTTTAAAAATTGTCATAAAAACTTGTTTGATAATTTTTTTTTGTTTATAAATAGTTGTCTCAGTTTGTAAATTTGAGAAAAAAAATGTAACTTTAAAAAATAAGTTTACGTTGATTTTTAAACAGAAATTTAAAAATTTGACTAACAAAATTTTTTTTCAATTAATTTTTTTTAAATAATTTTTTTTTCAAAAAATTTTTTTTCCAATGATTTTTTTTTTTTCAACTAATACTAACCGAGGGGGCAATTGGTAATGCTACTTTAAACCTTGGAGAGGGGATTGTAATTTCTAAAATGTGAGGGGTGTCAATGTAATTTACCCACTGAGGACAAAATTGGTATTTAAAAAAAATTAAATTGCTAACATCAGCAAAATCTGTTAGTTGACTTAACAGTCAACTAACTGAGAGAGCAACCTGTAATGAAACTTTAAACCTTAGGGAGGGGATGTAATTTTCAAAAGTTGAGGGAAAGTGTAATAAATATAAATCTCAAGGGGTGACAAAATTGGTATTTAAAAAAATCAAATTGCTAACATCAGCAAAATCTATTAGTTGACTTAACAGTCAACTAACTAAGGGAGCAACCTGTAATGAAATTTTAAACCTTAGGGAGATGATGTAATTTTCAAAAGTTAAGGGAAAGTGTAATAAATATAAATCTCAAGGGATGACAAAATTGGTATTTAAAAAAATTAAATTGCTAACATCAGCAAAATCTGTTAGTTGACTTAACAGTCAACTAACTGAGGGAGTAACCTATAATAAAACTTTAATCCTATAATGAAACTTTAAACCTCAGGACGATGGTCAAAAGGTGAGAAAAAGTATAATAAATATAAATATCAGGGGTGTCAATGTAATTTATCCCAAAAAAAAAAAAAAAAAAAAAGACTTGGCTACAATCTCTACCTTCTCACTCACGAGAACTCTCTATATTGAACCTCAGTTCGATTTCTTGCTTGGTTCGATTTCTTGCTTACCATCTCTCTCTCTCTCTCTCTCTCTCTCTCTCTCTCTCTACACTCTTCACTGTTGTTGATTCTGCTGTATCGCAATCAGAGAGGAAAACCCACAATTAGAGAGGTAAACCCACAATTACTCAACTAAATTGCGAATCTCAAGCTTAATTTTCTCTCCGATTTCCCCAGTATCCGTTCATTTTCTCTGCATTTTCTTCCTGTTTCTCGGCATTTTCACCGGTCTGAGTAATTTATCGGAGCTTTGGTTCATGTACTTAACTTATTTGCTTTGAGATCGATATATATATATATTCTATTCCAGTTACTAAATTAGATCTTTCCTATTGATCAACATCGATATAGAAATTTTAGAATTTGCAGTTTTCCTGATTACTTGGTCAACTTAGATCTAATTCTCTCCATATATTCCTTTGTCTCACTCTACATTTGATTCTTATTTTTACTATGTGGGTGTTGGGAAATGGGTTTTTTTTTTTTTATTAGTTTTTTTTGGTTGTAGGATATTATTGAATAATTTTTTTTTTTTTTGTGTTTAAGAAGATAGTTGGTTTTTTTTTTTTGGTTGGATGTAATGTTTATGTGAGAAAAAGTGAAATAATTATGAGGTTTGATGTGATATTTTGTTTAGATTTATTTATATATATTTTTTTTGTAACTAATTTGTCTTTTAGTTAAAAAAAAAAAAAAAAAAAACCTAAAAACTAACTTTCCAAACACTCCCTATATATTGTAATTTATAGGTGTTTTTTTTTTTTATTTAAAAATGATAAAATTTGCTTCATATTCTGTTTGTTTCTCGGAAAAATCAGAGAGAAAATAGAAGAAAATGCATAGAAAGGTTTTCCCCGCTCTTTTTCCTCAAATTTTTATTTTATTTTTCTAAAACCAAGAATAGTGAAATCATGTGAGGATTTTTGCTAGCTATGTTTTAAGGGCAAATTATACCACTAGTCCATGTACTTTGACCGTATGTCATTGGGGTCCTTTAATTTCAATCAGCTCAATTTTGACTTAAATTTTTTATTTTGTCTTAAATTGATCCACTTGATTCTAATTGTTAGTAATTTATATATATATATATATATAAATTATGCACATAAATAGCACGCATCATGCTTTGGGAGCAAAATTGTAAACTTGATCAATTAAGTGACTTAATCTCAACCAACTTGGTGATCATTTTCCATAAAAAAACCCAAACGGCATTATCAATTGGACCAATTTGAGGTAAAATCTTAGGTAGCGTTTGGTAGAGTTTTCTAAATATGATTTAAGGCCAAGTTTGGCAAGTCTATAAAAAGCCAAAAAGTCAAAAAGTTAAAAAGTCAAAAAGTTATTCAAAAAGTTAAAAAGTTAACACTATTTACCAAAAATCAAAAATTACGGCTGCACAACTCCCAATCCTAATTTTCCCCTACACACTAATTTATACAATTTTTTAATACACATTTTTTCATAAAAAGTCAAAAAGTTAACCCAAACATCCATATTTTTTTCCTCAATTTTTTAGTTCAAAAAGCCAAAAAGTTATTAAAAAAGCCAAAAAGTCAACAACTCATACCAAAAAATCAAAGATTCTCTTTTCTCTCTACTTTTTGCGTATCTTTTCGTAAAAAGTCAAAAAGTCATCCCAAACATACTAGTTTTTTTTAGCTCATATTTTAGCCAAATAGCCAAAAAGTTATTAAATTAGCTTGTTCCCAAACGAGGCCTTATTTAGGACACCCCAAACAACCCCTAAGAATAGAGTTGTATTTTGAGTTTGTGAGTTTTGGAATTGTGATTTGAGTGTGAAAAATTTGTTTAGTGAATGAGTTTTGAAAAGAGTTTTGAATTGAGTGGAGAATTTTTGATGTGATATATGATATTTGATACAAAAACTTACAACTCATAACCAAACACACAACTCAAAATTTTATTCAAAACTCATAAATTTTTTTTTTAAATTCCTAGGTTGCGTTTGGTTGTATTTTGTAATTATGATTTGAGAATATGAGTTGTATTTTGAGTTTGTGGAGTTTGAAATTATGATTTGAGTGTAGAAAATTTGTTTGGTAAAGAGTTTTGAAAATAGTTTTGAAAAGAGTTTTGATTTGAGTGGGGAATTGTTGATGTGACATTTGATATTTGATACAAAAATTTATAACTCATAACTAAACATACAACTCAAAATTATTTTAAAGCATATAAAAAATTCAGAAAATATTTTTTTTGATTATATAAAAATTAACATACAAATTGCAAAAAAAAAAAAAAAAAAAAAAAAAATCCCTATTCCGGTCAACTGGCTGGACGACCGGCCGGACGACCCATCAGGCAAAATTTTCAAAAAAAAAATTCTGAAAACAGCAGCTGAGACAGAGCGCTCTGTAAAGTTTTCGAAAGGTGATTACAAAACACCTACCAAACATCATATGTGAGTGATGCTGCTGAATCATGATTTCAGAACATAACCAAACACAACCCAAATTTTTTTTTATTTAAAATAAAAAAAATAACAGGTGCCAATTGTAAAAAATAAATAAATAAATAAAATAAACTGATCCTGTCAATCGGCCGGACATCTGGGAGGATAGCGCAAATTTTCCCGCCCTGGAAAGAGTTTTCAAAAATTGGTGTGAAATTAATTTTTGAAAACTCTGAACAAACAAAGCACTCAAAACATGGGGTGGAAATGTGTTTGGAGAGCTTCTCCAAACACAGCCTAAAATTGAGTCAATTGAAACTCTAGGAACCAAAATGACACAAGTAACAAAATGTAGGGACTACCTATGTAATTTGCCATTTTTTGTTTTATTAAAGTCAAAGCACCTCATGCTTTTGCTATGCTGTGAGTCTCGCTATTTTCATGGATCACACATTAAGATGTTAGCAATCTTGTGCTCTTGTTTTTCAAAACCTAATATATGAGTGTTTATTTGACTCATACAGATATTGATTCACATACATCATCATGGCTCCAGCAGCGGCAGCAGATTCAATAAAGCCTAGAGGTGACATATAAGCTCCATTGATATTATTTGAAAAATTCATTAGTTAGCTCTAATCTGTTGATGGTGTATTAATATGCGCTTCTCTTATATAATATTCATAGTTTTCTATTTTCACTGGTTCATCACTAATTGACTATGCTTGAAGTATTAATGATTGTTCATCATTGTACTGTAATTATGCTTGAAGTGTAATTCATTTTGAAAATGAGTCTTGTGAATGAGTGTTCTAAGGTGATTGTTTAACAAAGCTTAAAATGATTATATGAGTGTACATTCTTTACATTGTGCACTTTCACAAAGAATGTTCAATTATTTCAAGCTGGGCACTCGTTAAGTAAATTGTTTGGAAAAGGATGTTCTACTGGAAACTGCTTGTTAGTCTTTAGATGTATGTTGCTTAAAATCAGTCTACAGTGGAGTTTGATATGCCACGTATGCTTTTTGGGCTCACCTAGGATGGTTCACTTCATTATGTGTGCATGCACATGCACATGCGCATACACTATATATTTTTAAGAAAATATCTTAGGACTTGAAGTCTTTGATGTTGTGATTCAATGTTTTGGTATTAATATTATGTTGACTACTGAAATTACTCAAAAAATGAAATTCAGTAGTGTTCTTGTCTCTGTCATGATATATTTTCATGTTGCTAGGTTGGTTATGTGCTTAAGAGGTATTAAGTTTACCTGTCATGTTATAATTAAGAGATATTTGAGTGTTTAAGTTTTCAATCTGGTAGAACAATTTCTTGCTGTTTAGTTTTTAAAATAAAATAATAATAATAATAATAATAATAATAAAAATAAAAACTGGGTTATATTTGCATTGCAGATGTTTGTGTTGTTGGTGTTGCACGTACCCCTATGGGTGGATTTCTTGGTACTCTTTCATCTTTACCAGCCACTAAGCTTGGATCTGTAGCTATTGAAAGTAAGATTACAACCTTTTCTTCTATCTTCCTAGATGGTTCTCTGTTATTTCAAAATTTATATTTTCTTTTTTGTTATTTCCATTGTTCTTACCAACTTGTAGGTGCTCTTAAAAGGGCTAATGTTGATCCATCACTTGTACAAGAAGTTTTCTTTGGCAATGTTCTCAGTGCAAATTTGGGGCAGGCTCCTGCTAGGCAAGCAGCATTAGGTGCAGGGATACCTAATACAGTAATCTGTACCACCGTTAATAAAGTTTGTGCATCTGGGATGAAAGGTGTGCACTGAATCTTGAACCAGCATTTTCTTTTCCAGTAGAGCTATATCAAAGTGTAATATCAATGTTTTATTTTTGTGATTGCAGCAACTATGCTTGCAGCACAGAGTATCCAGTTGGGCATCAATGATGTTGTTGTGGCTGGTGGCATGGAAAGCATGTCTAATGTCCCAAAATACCTAGCTGAAGTGAGGTTAATGTTCCCCTCTCATTCACTGCATTACTTCTCATCAAACTCAAGTTGAACTTTGTACTTGTCAATTCTTTCATTTTCAAACTAATGATGGGATGCATTATAATGTTTTAGAAATTTTAAGGAAAGAGATGAATGCTAAATTGGCAATACTCTTAAGTCTGATTGTCACCTAGATGGTTAAATTAATAGTTCTTTTGTCTTTCCATTTAAGCTACTTGACAAATGAGAAAGCATTTTGTCATGGTTCTCTCGCCGATGAAGACTCCAACATGGTTCTTCCACAGAGGACCTTCCTTCTGTTCGAAGGAAAAGAAGAAAGTGAAGATGTCAAAAACTAGTGATGAATGAGCATTTAAGCTACTTACAGTTGTTGCTTCTACAAGGCATAAAGTCTAGTTAGCACATGTTGCTAAAAAAACCTGGAGTGTTGCAAACTCTGCTGAATTTACAACCTAATTGCAGGAAGGGATCCCGACTTGGACACGATTCTGTTGTTGATGGTATGCTCAAAGATGGATTGTGGGATGTTTATAATGATTATGGAATGGGGGTTTGTGCTGAATTATGTGCAGAACAACATACAGTAACAAGAGAAGAGCAGGTTGGCTATAAAACCACTTATTGATTTTTAGAAAAATTTACCTGGCAGACGTTCTTTATTTTATTTTCACATACTAATGTGTAACACTTCTTTTTGTAGCCATTTCGTTCATTTTTATGTTCAATTATGCTAATTTATACTCACTTATTTTTCTGATTATGAAATTCTCCATTCACAATTAGTTATTCTTTTGGATTCCCCCTCACATGAAGCATTGTTGCACAAATAGTTTTCATCATTTTTCATACATGGAATTTCTATTAATTATATTTGGGTGATTTTTGCAGGATGATTATGCTGTTCAGAGCTTTGAGCGTGGTATTGCGGCTCAAAATGGTGGTGCCTTTGCATGGGAAATAGTTCTGGTCAGATAACTAGTGTATAGTAACTTGAGGAACCCATGAAATTTCTTGTAAATCACCATGTAAACCGTAACCTGATGCTGTGCAGGTTGAGGTTTCTGGAGGAAGAGGAAAACCATCAACAATTGTTGATAAGGATGAAGGTCTAGGAAAGGTGATTCATTTTACAATTATGTCTAAAAATAGAAGATATATCGTATATGTAATATTTATATATAGAGAGAGAAAGAATAAGAATAAGAATAATATGTGGTATCAGTCTGCATCGTCTGCCTCAGTGGGTTGACAATATTTACATTTGTTGCCTTTTTTGTGTTGCCAGTTTGACGCTGCTAAGTTGAGGAAGCTCCGACCGAGTTTCAAGGAGAATGGAGGTTCTGTCACTGCTGGCAATGCTTCTAGCATAAGGTTTATTACTTCTCTTTCTTTCTCCCTTTAATCCTTTAATTATACTTGTTATTGTTTTACTTGAGTAAGCAAGGGGGTTCTTGTCAGTAATAGTGCTTAATGTCACTGTAGTAAATCCAAATTTAATTCTCTTTCCAAAACATTGCAATGATTTATGTAAGAACTTAATTCTCGTACATTATCATATTCGGAATTTTGGGGTACTCTCAATCATTTTATTACCTATTTTTTTTCGCTCAGACATGCTTATTGGTCTTTATTCTATTATTAGTTAAAATTCTTAATATAAAGTATTGCATATTTTGGAATGGATATTGTTGTTCTGTTTCTTGGTTCCATTGAAGTCGTAAGGTTAGAAATTATCTGCAACATTTTACTGAACAGTAAAATTGTTTACATTGACAGTGATGGTGCTGCTGCATTAGTCTTAGTGAGTGGAGAGACGGCACTTAAGCTTGGGTTGCAAGTGATTGCAAAGATCACAGGATATGCCGATGCTGCACAGGTACTTCACAAATATATGGCAATCTGAATAAAATGCTGGAGGCTACTATCAATATCAGCAAGAGAATTTTATTTATTTATTTATTTTTACATTGCTCATTTCCATTTCAAATTTCTATCATTGTTTGGGTTTCATGTTCTGGGGCTGAGATGAGATATGCTCTGCAGGCACCAGAATTATTTACGACTGCTCCAGCCCTTGCAATACCAAAAGCTATTTCAAATGCTGGTTTGGAGGCTTCTCAAGTTGATTACTATGAAATAAATGAAGCCTTTGCAGTAAGATTCCATGCCTAATTAGTATTGTGGAACTTGCAACTCATTACCGAAATATCATTTTATGAATCTTTTTTGTTGTCACGTGATCTGTGCAGGTTGTGTCTCTTGCAAATATGAAATTGCTGGGACTTAATCCAGTGAGTTCTTCTTGCAAACCACAATTATGTGTGTGTTGTTTGTGGATTCTTCGATCAATGATCTTGTGCGAATTCTGAGAATGGGTTCCATGTGCCTCTTCATTTCATTATTGCTTCTCTTTGCCTTCTAGAATGTCATTGGTTTGCTGGTTGGCCTTGTCCTGCTTGTTAATCACCTTACTAACTTTGCTTGTAGGGAAAAGTTAATGTGCATGGTGGAGCTGTATCTTTGGGCCATCCTCTCGGTTGCAGTGGAGCTCGTATCTTGGTCACACTTTTGGGGGTATATTTCTACTGAACTGCTGTTCTATATTATGCAATATTTACTTCATAACAATTCTTGGTTCTGAGGTTAAATAGGCATCTCTCTCTCTCTCTCTAGTTTTCTTAGGACTGCATTAAGAGTTGTTTTGTTGATCTCATGTTTCTATTTGTTTCACATGGTTGTTAATTCGAAGTGTAATTTTTAGGTATTGAAGCAGAAGAATGGAAAATATGGAGTTGGCGGTGTTTGCAATGGTGGAGGAGGTGCATCAGCACTTGTTGTAGAACTCGTGTAATTTTTTTATGGTGTTTGGTAAGTCTCATTAATAACATATTCAAATAATATATCCTCATCGCTTCTTTTTTATCCTTAGGCTCTGTTTGTGGTGCAAGAAATCATTCCTTGGAAAATCATAGAATCAATTAAGTATTGTGCAACTGATGGTTGTTTTTCTTGGCAGGCCAAATTATGAGTGTGGAGCTTTGCAAAGATGAATCCTCCATTGCTCTCTCTCTCTCTCTCTCTCTCTCTCTCTCTCTCTCTCTCTCTCTCTCTCATGTTAAGATCAATATTCAATCTTTTCCGTTTATCATTTCCAATATGAGCATCAATGAATTGTATTGTTTTATTTAGGGAAAAAATGGTGGATTCAGTCTTCTTCTCCTCTGGGGACTTGATCTACCATGTTATGTTTGGTTGATAGAAGAGATGAGATTTGTGATCTCTATTGCATGAACTGTGCTGTGTTAGCTTTACAATTGGATTTTATCATTAGATATATGAAAATAAGATAGGATAATGTTATATAAATAAATTTTTTGCATATAAGATGAAGTTCTGATCATATGTGAGAAAAAAAATTGAATGACCTTTATGTTGCTTTGATTGAGTTAACCTGAACAGGTTACTTTGATGAACGGAATAATTATCGTGTCAAGAGGACATCACGTGGTAATAATGTATAATAGTACCCTTCATATTTTTGTTGAGGAATTAGTACCCTCCATATAGTGAGAGAAAAAAAATTACTTAACAAAAATCTTACCTACTAGAAGCTTAGAGCTATGTATCAAATTTTTTCTTAATTGAAAATTGGAAAGGTAAGAAATTAATTTATTGAAAAGGTAAGAAATTTTTTAAGGTGATAATAAAATGAAAACACAATTTAAACAAATACAAACAAATTCTATAGTTTGGTTTGGTCCATAAATATAAGTCTACAAAACTAAATTGGAAGGAGAGTGAGAGACATTGAAGGTTACAAAT
This sequence comes from Camellia granthamiana, assembly GCA_036172215.1. NCBI lineage: Eukaryota > Viridiplantae > Streptophyta > Magnoliopsida > Ericales > Theaceae > Camellia > Camellia granthamiana. The sequence continues at coordinate 28,444,640 of CM069907.1, forward strand.
CGTTTTTGTATTTTTTAGAGAGTACGTAAAGACAAATTTAGAGACAAAAATAAATAAATAAATAAAACAGTGTGAAGAAAAGAAGTGTGGAAATGAAAAAAACTTACTTTTAGGGCAACTCTAAGATATTTAAAAATTTCATTAAAAAAAAATTCAAATTCAAAATTCACAAATTATTTTGAAAATTTCAAAACCAAATAAAGTGTTTATTTATTTATTGAAATTGTGCTGAGAGGAATCTCTTAGGCGTTAGGATCCTCTAGAGTATTATTCCTAGAGTGATCTCCTGAAGTGAGGACAGGGAGAAAGACACGTGTCCCACTCAGCCTTTCGAGGGCTGAGATTCAACCTCACCAAAACGACGTCGTTTTGGTGGGTAAATTGACAAAAAAAAAAAAAAAAAAAAAAACAGAATTTTCTGTTCTGGGTTTCAAAGAAAAAACATGGATAATGAAAAGAATTTGCAAAAAAATCAGATTCAAGTTGTCTTCTTCTTCAACTGTGATCAACAACAACATGGTGTATTCCTAGTTCTTGTCCATGGAAGATTGGAAACTACAAATCTCTTAACAAATCCATATACAATACAGAGCTGAAGAAGAAGTCAAAGAGAGAGTCAACCACTTCATTATCTCACCATTATCAAGAACTTTAAAAACACCCACATAAAAACAACTTCACACACAATAACTATAGAAGAAAAAGAAAAAACGTCTCTCTCTCTCTCCCCTAGATAGAGATTCTGGGGATGAACAGAGTTCGGGGAGGAGATCGGCCATGTTGGCGACGGAGGGAGGAGATCCGCCACCGCAGTTCGACGAAGAAGATCGGCCATGTCAGCGACGGAGGGAGGAGATCGGCCACCGCAGTTCGACGAAGAAGATCGGCCATGCCTCCTCTTCTCTCCTCTCAGTCCTTCTCTTCTCCCAGGAATGATGAATAGAAACCAGAACAAGAAAATTTTGATTTTTTTTTTTTTTTTTTTTTTTTTCAATTTACCCACCAAAACGACGTCGTTTTGGTGAGGTTGAATCTCAGCCCTTGGAAGGCTGAGTGGGACACGTGTCTTTCTCCCTGTCCTCACTTCAGGAGATCACTCTAGGATAATACTCTAGAGGATCCCAACGCATCTCTTAGAGTAATTTCTCAAAAAAATATTTCTTGAAATTGATGCTTACAAAACATTTATGTTATAGGTAATTGCACCCCCAGTGGAATTTTTTTTTTATAAAAAAATTACATGTTTAAAAAAAAAATTATAATAATTAAAAAACATTTATTTTATAGGTAATTGCACCCCCAGTAGAATTTTTTTTTTAAAAAAAAAATTACACATTCATAAAAAAAAATTATAATTATAATTATAATTATTTATATTTATATAATTTATCATTTATTTGTAATTATTTTTTTAAAATTACACTGATTTGATCTTTTTTCTTTATTTTAATGAAAAGAATTGTATACAAATTAAGAACTCAAAATAAGGTGGTGTTTGGCAAGAACTTTTTTGGGTTTTTTTGGCTATTTTAGCCACAAAAGACAAAATAGGCTTTTTTAGCCACAAAAAACAAAACATCACATCCAACCCATAATCATTACACTCCTCTCTCACAAAAAAAGTCAAAAAATTCAAAAAGCCAAAAAGTCCTTCCCAAACCAAACTTTTAAGCCCAGGCTAAAATAGTCAAAAAAACTAAAAAGCCAAAAAGCCAACCCACTTCCCAAACGGAGGCTAATTATCATTTGGCCCCATAAGCTATTTTAGTGAACTTTGGCCCCCTTGCTGAGTGCATGAGATCTCTACTTCGTTTTGATAATTAAGAAAAAAAAAAACAATTTATTACTGCAACTTATTTGAGTTTTATCATCTTTTTATTTTATTTTTTTTTTTATATTTTTTTGAAAAACGAATAAATTAAAAAAGAATTATTTTTCAAAATAGGCCCAAAACTGTATGCAGGCAATAACGTAACGCCGTTAAACGCCGTTGGACTGTGGACCCCACATAGACCTCTCTCTCACATGGCTTACCTGGCTGTCCTCCGCGGCCCACCTCTCGAGTCGACCCAGCTGTCCCCTCTCTCTCCCACCCTCATCTGGCTTTGTATGGGGACTTGATTATTTTAATTAGTTTTTTTTTTTATTTTTATTTTTATTTTTTTTATAATTATTTTAAGCTAAGTTTGGGAAGACTAAATAAGTGCACTTTTTAACTTTTCTTGTATTATGTGTAGAAAAAGTAGAGATGAGATGTTGATTGATGTGACCCAAAAAAAAATAAAAAGATGAAATAAGTGCACTTTTTTAGTTTAGTCAAACTTGGCCTTAATTTAAAAAATTGTGTTTGAAAAATTTATTCAACTTATTTAGGGTCCGTTTGGCAAGGGCTTTTATGACTATTTTAGCCACAACAGACAAAACAGACTATTGTAGCCATAACAAACAAAATATCACATCTAACCCATAATTATTACACTCTTCTCTCACAAAAAAAAGTCAAAAAAGTCAAAAAGTTAAAAAACTCTTTCCAAACCAAGCTTTTTAGCTCATGCTAAAATAACCAAAAAAAGTCAAAAAATCAAAAAGCAACCCACGTCCCAAACGGAGGCTTGGTTTAACTTTTAGGATTTATTCTTTAGAAAATTAAAATTTGTTTTTTACTGAATTTTTTAATATTTTAAATATTTTTTTAATTTTTAGATATACCTAACATAAATACACTTAAAAGAATAATATTTGTGAATTTTTTTTTTAAATTCACTAAATATCAAAAATGTATTAAAAAAATGAAAATTCATAACATTTTCATATTTTTGTATATTTATTAATTTTTTAAAATATTTTTTATAAATATTTTACTTTTTAAGTAAATCTAAATAAAATGCATTTAAAAAATTTTAAAAACTATTTAAAATTTTAAAAATATTCACTAAAAATAAAAAAATACGAAAATTAAAAAGCTCAAATTTAAATTAAAACCAAACACACTGATTTATTTTTTTAATTGATTTAATAATTATAAAAATATATATAATAATTATAAATTAAATATAATATTTTATCTTATTAAATATTTTAAAAAAAATTACTCATAAATCCCATTTGGAGAAATGTTAGTCCATTTAATCCTACATGTTTTTTTATAAATCATTTAATCCTTTTTATTTATAATATGTATTATTGATTTGATTTAGTAATATTATAATTTACTTGTTTGCCTTTTTTTGAGATTTGGCTTTGATTTTTTTTGGGATTTTGGTGTATATGACTAAAGTATAGTTTAACATTTTCATTTTTTTAGGGATTTTGTAGAGTGGTTGTGGGGATTGTTGATGTTACCTACTTGTTGATGTTAACATTTCTAGAAAGCGTATTAATCCACTAAAAAGTATAATACTTTAATGTAACACTCAAAAAAAACAAAAAAAAAATTAGTTCAATACCCCAATGTAATACATAAAAAAATTTATTACTGTAATTTTCTCAAATGTAGCACTCCAATATAACACTCTAAAAGAACTTCTTAGCATAACACTCCAAAAGAACTCCTTAGCGTAACACTCTAATGTAACACACTAAAAAAACTCCTTAGTGTTTTTTTTTTCAAACGTAATACTCTAATATAACACTCCAAAAAACCTCCTTAGTGTAACACTCTAATGTAACACACAAAAAAACTCCTTAGGGTACTTTTTTCAAACATAACACTTCAATATAACATTCCAAAAAAATTTAAAACTTCAATGTAACACATAAAAATACTCTTTGGTATACTTTTCCCAAACGTAATGCTCCAATGTAAAACCAAAAAAAAAAAATTTAGTGTACTTTCCCTAAACGTAACATTCCAATGTGACATTAAAAAAGAAAGAATGTGAGATTTTTCAAATCATTCCAAAATGAATACAAATATTCCTTAGTAAGTTTTAGGCAAATGTATAATTTCAAACTGTGAGTATTACGTTTGGAAAAAAGTACACTAAGAAGATTTTTTAGTGTCTTTGTGTATTATATTAGAGTATGTTGCATTGAAGTGTTACGTCTGGGATTACACTGATTGGAGTGTTACGTTTGGAAAAAAAAACACTAAGTTTTTTTTTTTTGTATTACATTAGAGCATTACGTTTAAGAAAAACACACAAAAGATATATATATATATATATTTTTAAGTGTTACATTGTTACATTTGGAAAAAGTACACCAATGAATTTTTTAATGTGTTACATTGAAGTGTTATATTAGAATGTTAAGTTTTTGTTTGTAATGTGAGATTTGTTCTAGAATGAGAAAAAAATTCAAAACTTATACAACGTAAATTGTCTAAATGTGTAATTTTACATTTTGAAAAACTCATTTTATATCTAAAAAATTAAATCCAAACACGTAAATGACTACCTTTTATATAATTTTCACTTTAAGGAGGCCTTTCAATTCATAAAAAAAAAAAAAAAAAGATTCACAGAATCATATTTTGAAACTTATCGGTGCTTCAACCAATATTTTAATCTATTACCAAGCTAGAATACGGACTGAAAAAAGCTTCCATTTATAGGCGTTGGAGGCTATTTTAACTCATCAAATAGGCCTTCCAAACAGTGCCCCTCTCATTTTGAAAAGCTCTTTGGGGAATCTATTGAGGGAGGAGCAAAAGACGAGGCTGCAATTTTAGTTGTTTAACCTCTCTCTCTCTGCGATAACATGGCGGTATAAAACTGTCTCTCTCTCTCTCTCTCTCTCTCTCTCTGTCAAGAATCAATTGTAAATGTATGTATGTATACATATATTGTTAGTTGAATATGTATATGTATATATCTCTACTCATATCTTCTTCTTCTTTTTTTCTTTTTCTTCATCCTTTGATTTTGAGACTGTTGATTTCTCCAATTCGATCAGTTTTTTTTTTTGATAAATAATCTCCAATTCGATCAGTTTTCGCCAGTGATGTTTAGGGTTCGTTTAGGGAAGAACTTTGGCATATTTTAGCAATTGGGTTAAAAGTCAAAAACCTGACTTTTTGTGTTTTTTTTTTTATCACATAATCCCTTTACTTTTTTTAATTTTTTCAAAAGAAATCAAAAAAAAAAAAAAAAAAAAAAAAAGCTTTTAACCTATTTTCCTGACTCTCTCTCTCTTTCTTTCTTTTTTTTTTTTTTTTTTTTCAGTTTAGAAAGAATTTTTTATTTTATTTTTTTGACTTTTTGTGAGAATTTTTAATTTTAATTTTTTGACTTTTTGTGAGAAAAATAAAATGATTATTTAACCTATTTTGTCTTTTTCTGTTTTTTAATTTCAACTTAAATCCAATTCGCCAAATGAGGACTTCGGTAGTGTTTGGTTTTTGCTTGAATAATGTGAGATGCAATAGAATGATCAATTTTTAGCATCTATTTGCATTGTAATTTTTTTTTAGTTCAACTTTGATTCCAGTGCACCAATTTCAGTGAGGGATTGCTCAGGTTTAAATATGTTTTTTTTTTTGGCTTATTTGAGTCACATTAATATTTTTATTTTTTTATATATCTTTTCATAATAAATAAAAAAAGGCAACTTGTTTCGTGTATTATATACAAATTACCAATACTAGTTGTACATTTCGTGTGTTCCTTAGAATGCTTTTTTTGGGTTCTTGCTTCTGCTGATATTCATGGAAGATACAAAAAAAATATTTTTGAAAATTTTTAAATTATTTTTTTCCAAAAACAGAGAAAACAATACGAAATTATCGAGTTCTTCATTTTTTTTCATCGAACTAGTTTTTGAAAAGAAATCAGAAACAGATTCTGAAAACTAAACCAAACATTGGTTGTGTTTTCATTATTTTTTTTTTTCCTTTGAAACAAAAATAATGAAAAGTTCGAAACACTCTCGTCCTTTTCATTTTTGTGCCAAAATCAAAAATTTGAAAACAATTTTTTGGTATTTCTTTAAAAGTGGGTGTTTTCAGATTATTTTCCAGAAAACAGTTTTTGAGACTGGTGGCCAAACAAGTTTTCTGTGGGATTTGGGCAGGGCTATTGCTATTCTGTTGATGTCAAAATAATTGATGACTAAATATAAGTAGTACTAGGTTTCTCACTTTCTCCTTAACCTTAATTTTTATCCTCTTTGAATTTTGGATGTGTTGGATCACAAATGGCACATTGTAAACTATATGGTTTTTGAATGCATGCATGTGTATGCACAAGTTTTTCAATTTGCATCAGCCTTTACTCTGATTGATGTTACGAACGTCTCTCTCCTTTCTTTGAGTTCAATTCGTGCACTTGACATTTTGTTTAGACTTTATCTTTGGACCATTCCCCACAGCTTCACCATGCATAAACATGTTTTTGACATTTTCATTGCAGTCTGAATTTAAGGTTGTTTGAACTATTTTGCCACAGTTGGGGGTCCTGGTATGTAGAGTACTGTTCATGCCAATGAGCCGCCCACCCACAAATAATCTTTGTCACACCAACTTTTCTATGAGTTTGTTGTTGGTGTATTAATCTTCTTTTTTGAAGTGCTACTACGTCTCAACACGATTAATTTAGACATGATGCCCCCTCTCTTTTGTTATTTAACACCCTTATGTAAGTTAATTCTTGATCTGAAATACGTGCTTTTCCCTTCACTGGTCAGATTTGAGCATATAGAAAGGCTACACAAGCTCTACATTGTTGTCTTAGTTAAGGGATTATGCATTTTGACACTATGTAAACTACAAGAAATCATAAAATGTCAAATTTCACAGGAAAAAGGTCGACCATTGCCCAAGTTTGGTGAATGGGATGTCAATAACCCGGCATCAGCTGAGGGATTCACAGTAATTTTCAACAAGGCTAGGAATGAGAAAAAGGCAGGAGGCAAGCCTGACTCACCAACAAAGGAGGAATCTGCATTTAAGCATGAAGCAGCTCTTGGAAAACCTCAGTCTGTAAGTTGCAACTGGTTTTACTTCTTTCTTAGTCAACTTTCCACTTTGGTTCGATTTGTCATCCATACTTTGGTTTTGTTTTCCTATTTTTAGCATCTGTTTGCATGCCTTTATGCCTCAAGAAAGGTTTAGGGAATTCCTAAAGTTGACCTCTGATAGTTAGAATGACATATTGTGGAGTTGAGTTCCATATTTCAGTCTGATTAATGGTGCGGTTACATGAGAACATATCAATCATGGTTACTATCATCTAGTTAACCTCTAATCCTTCGATTGGCACATTATGCATATAAAACATCAAATTGACTTCATAGGATTTCTAGTTTGTGGTTGTCCATGAGTATCATCCGTAGAGTGAATAGTCCTCTTATTAGTGAAATTCTTTCAAGATTCCTAATAATTCTATAACAACAGCACATCCTCTTTTTTTTTTATTAAACATCAAGGTTTCATTTGGATAGTTTTCAAATCAAGGGGTTGGGAATAGGCTATTTTAGTGACTTATTGCTTTTTATGAAAAGATGTGCAATGTGGTAGAGAGGTGATGTGACCTAAATAAGAAGTGATGTGACCCAATTAAGATAAAAAGACAATAAGTATGCTATATTCTAATAGGTTGCCAAACAAGAAGATAAGTTGAGATAGAAGATATAAGCATTTTGGTGGTGTTTGGGAAGTTTGGGACTTGGGTTTTTTTTTTATTTTTTTCACAAAAAGACAAACTTTTTGCAAAACCAAACAAAATATCACATCCAACCCCATAATCATTTCACTTTTTCTTTCACAAACATCACATCCAACCATAAAAAAATTCAACTATCTTTCTAAACACAAAAAAAAAAAAAAAATTTCAATAATATCCTACAACTAAAAAAACTTACATAAAAATCCATTTCACAAACACCCACAAAAGAGAATTCCTAGCATGATTTCAAATAACTAGTTTTATATAGTTATTTCAAATCCATCATGATCAAGTTATTTATCACCATCTCGAAATTCACCAGTAAATTATTATATATAAATTTGAGTTATTGTCCTTGAATGATTAAATTTGAAACCCAAATCTATTCAAACGGATCCTAATAGCCTTTGTCACCTTTACATTCATTTTTAGACATTATTTATGTTAAAACATTTCCTCATTCCCAAATTCCCTCAAGTTTGATTGGGAACTCCTCAATGTTGAAATTTCAATGATTTTGAGATATGTGGTAATTGGTTGTTAAGATAATTCTCAATTACCAGAACCACACCCATTCCTCCCTCCTCTCCAACGTTACTTAACGCATGATAGTTTGATGGAACTACATTTTCGCTTGTTCTTGTCTGATGGATATATATTTGCCCTCTTTTGATGTTACAAATGCATTCATTTTGCAGAAAAAATGGTTTTGCTGCATGCAATCTGCCTATGCAGAATCTTGAGTCTTCTTGAGGCAGTGCGGGCTTTAACAGAAAAGCATTATTCATCTCTCTCCCCACCCCACCCTATATTCCAGTAGACTGGAGCTGTAGTCAAGCTGTGATGGGTCATGCTGGAATATGTTTTGACGTGAACTCAATGCCATCGAGAGCTTAGTTGAGACAATTATTATGTTAAAATGATAGCGTTTTGTTTTCTTGCTTGATTTTGAGAATTATCATTCGGTTAGTTCATTCTTTTATTATATAAGCTGCAAGTTATGTTAAAATGATTGTGTCATGTTAAAATCATTTGGCTGCTTCATTCCTTTGTTCATTCTTTTATTATATAATCTGCAACTTATGTTTGTGATTTTTTTGGCTTCCGCATTTTGATGAAATCTGTTTGGTTATAGTGTTATGTTATCTGTGTGTATGTATCTCTTCTTTCCATACTGCCTGAGATCGGTTGGCTACATTCGTGTCTCAAAGACTGCCCATTGTAAGGGAACCAAATATTTTACAAAGACCAAGTAAAAGCAGAACAATCAATTGAAATACCCAAGAGAGTGAGAGGTTCAAAAAATAATCTAATTTCATTCAAGAGAGAAAGAAAATGTTAAAAAAAAATAAAAAAAATAATTTCGTGCACTAACAAGTTTCACCTAGCTTGATCACATACACGATATAAATCTGTAAGCATATGCTGAAAATTGTTTTATTCACACACAGCAAAACACACTTGATTGGTCCAAAAAGAGTGATGAACCCCATTTGAAAGTTTAATGACCCATTCAAAATAGAACCAATCACAAAGTGTTTTGTTCACACAACTTGTTAGGCGTGTGAACAAAATTGGCAGAAAACAAATTCATGAGGTTAGAAATCAGTTTGTAAACCAAAAAATACCCCCCACGAAGCCGAAAGTCTTACACTCTGGATGTGCTAAGCTTTCGTTCGAACAAGCGTTGCATGAGATATACTTGGAGGACACTGGCCCCAACCAGTGCTACTGATTCAATCATTGCCTTGTGGAGTGCCCTTCGACTCATTCCTTCATTCACTGCATTCCAGTAGGAAAAAAAGAAGAGATTCCAAGGTTAACGAATGAACTTTTTCCCATTCAAAAACATAAAATCGAGAAAGCACAGAGTTCCATAGACGAATAACATTTTCATCACCAAATGCAACTAAAGCTCTGTATGACCTACCAGAGAAAGAAATATAACAGTATGATCAACAAAGGTCCTATGCTGTATCTTGCACAAAGGGTTCACTAATTCTCACTGAAATATCCATCGATATGTCTATACATACTATGTAGTTATTAGAGAAGTTAAAATTCTAGTATAGTCAGCTTGGTGAGCCACACTACCCAAGAATTCATGTAACTTTTTTTTTTTTGATAACCTGGTGTTCGGACTACCTTACGCACACCTCGACTAATCCCGGGACCTTGAAGAATTCATGTAACTTTAGGTACCCTATCTCCAAAAAGAGAGATTTCATATAACATGGTAGCTTTAGCATTCTCAGAAAATGAGTCCAACTACAAATTAAAATGAGATCTTGCCAATTGCCAACAAGAAGGAAAACAGAGAGAGAGAGATAGAGGTACTTGTTTTGTTATGAACAACCAAAAAAATTTAACCATATGATATTCTATGGCGAAAAAGGCAATAAATTATCTCAAAAGATTGCCCTAACCTCATTTGGAAAAAGCAAAGTCCAGCCAAGCATGTGCCTTGCTTATGCACAACACATTCTCTCAATACACACTAAGTTCGCACCACATTCAATTTGAATTTTTTTGTTTTTCTCAATCACACCACATTTCAAATAATACCAAAAAACCTTCATCTTCTCCAACTTTCAAACCCTAACCCTAAGCACCATCGGCTGCCGCCCCCCTCAGCTGTTTCCCATCCTCGTCACAGCCTCCCCTCTTGTTGCCCCGCCCCTCCCCTCCCCTCCCCTCCCCTCCCCTCCCCTCCCACCACCCCGCCCGCAGCCCCCCTCCCAACTTCGCTGCCCAACTCTGCCACAACTTGAACCTTAGAAGAAGAAGAAGAAGAAGGGAAGGTTGTTGGGCTGCATTAGCTCCAACTCTAGCAGAGGTGGAAACATTAAGAAGGGGGTGGTGGTAGAGGGAAGGGGCCGGGGAGGGGTGGCAGTTGCTAGTGGTATGTACTGAGAGATTAACACTTTTAGGGTTTTGTCCAAAAGAGTATTTTGTTTAAGAGATGAATTAAAAAAAAAAATAATTAGAAAATGATGTGTACTGGGAGAATGTGTGGTGTGTGAGTAGAAGCTCCCCTCCTTTACACTTCAAACATGAATACCATTTTCCTTTTTTACCCTTTCTTATTTGTCATTTTTCAAAAAGGATAAAAGAAAAGAAAGTGGACATAGTTTGTAGGGTACCTATTACTTGCCGATCAGTTTGAGCTTCTAACCAATGCTGTTCAAACTGGATGTTGTAAAGAGCATCCTCTAACTTTGAGATCTGTTCCAACAAGGGGTTGAAATGCTCTGCAGACATTCATACAAATCTGTGTTCGTGCTTTGATTTAAAATGATAAATACAAAACAAAATAGATAATTATTATTATACAAGATAAAATAAGAAGGAAAGAAAACACGAAACAAAAACAGCCAGTTCATTGCTTACCATCCTTTGCGTGCTGATCAAAGTATGCGAAATGGCCAACATATAAGTCGAAGTCTATGGTTTTCATGATAAGGAGATTTGTTTGTAAAGCAGAAGCGGTAGAGGCCCCTTTTTTGAACCAAAAACTCATACTTCTCACTGATCTTGTCACTGAAATCATGAATATGCTCGTCATGAGGCCCCTTTATCTGATAATTCAAAGGACAATTGTAGTAGGATAAATGGTAAATGATTCGGAAAAGGAAAAAGCATTAGAAGTAGAGAATCAAAGAGGAAATCTAAGCCCAGGCGTGTTTTGATAACTATTATCAAATTTCACTAAGTTCTAGGTGTAAACAAGGCAAGTTGTCTAAAGACAAACTCCAATGTGAAAGTGATTCGTGAGTTTAACACGAGCACAAGAGGTACAAGCATAAAGTTACATATCTCAACTTAGACATGAACTCTAGCAACCCTAGAAGTAGGATGAGCCCCTTCCAAATCTCTACCCAAATCCATGATCCAAACACAACTTTAGAACATGAACAAGTTCTACCCCAATTAATCATATCATAAAAATCTTGGAACTTAAGTTGATGAATAGCATAGTGAGATTATGTTAAAATATATATATAAGAAACATTATAGCATGCCCTATAATATAACCACCTATTGGAAATGTTGTACTAATATATTTATTATATTCACACAAGTTCACATGTTCTCTAAATTCCAAATTTATGTCCTCCACACCATACACCATTCAACTACAATAGTGTTTTGCAGAGGAATCCAATACAACTCAATAGATTGTTCTTCTGTTTTATTCTTTCCAGTGAAGAAGAAGAAGACAAATAAAGTAACTTTGTGATTGGAAATCATCTTTAAAAGCACTTTTTTTTTTCAAAGCCTCCTTGCCTACAATCTTGCAAGGATACTAAAAAATGTATAATTATAAAACCATGAACACTATCCAATTCAAAAGTAAAACCTATCACCACCGGCCCTTCAACCCTGCGTATTTTTTAATAGTAAGGCATAAGACTAGCGGAAGCATTTGACAATTTTATCATATAGTTTTCCATCAACAACCAACGTAATCTCAAGAATGCCATCTACTCGAAAGAATTAGCAACGGTTTAAGACCAATTCTAGATATCAATTCTCCTTCTCTTTTTCATGACTTCATCATATCCTTTAGGTTGTGCTTGGTTGGGGATTTGAGGAGGAATTTGGAAAGGAAAAGGGAAAAAAGAAAAGAGAAAAGGTAGGCAAAATATAAATAAAATATACTTACATTTTATTTAGTTCCACATATCTTTTTTCTTTTCCTTTTCAAATTTCCCTCCAGATCCCCAACCAAACACAGCATTAGACGGGAAATTCTCTTTTCCTTTCCTTTTCTCTTCCTTTACCCTCACCAATTCCAAGCTCCAAAAATCGCCCGAGAATTAATACTAAAATTCTTCACAAAACCATGTCCCAACGTGGAAAAGCATACAATTCAAGAATCAATATAGTAATTTAACAACAAAAAATAAACACTATAAATTCTTACAAAACTACCAGGAGAAACTGTAAAAAAATAAAAAAATAAAAAAATAAATAATTAAATTAAATTAAATTAAATTTGTTACCACTAGATCAACACCCTCGTCGCCTTCACGCCACGCGGTGTCGGTCTTAATGACAACGAAAGAAACATGAACACTGTCACCCTCGTACTGAACATGGTGAGAGAAACACTCTTCTCTGTCAATCACAAACCTAATCCCAATTGTCCCTTCTATGTTCCACAAAATCGATAATGTTACAATAATTACATATCTCAGGGACCAAATTGTCATCTGCACATTCATCAATTCGTATATATATATACACACAATCAATCAGAACATATACATAGAAAAGTAAAATGAATGAGATCGAGGATTGATTATTATTACCTTAGTTTTTGGAGTTTCGATCTTTGTAGGTTTCGAGTTTTCGAAGCGATCTGTAGTTCAAGGATTCAAACGTTGGATAGAGGAGACTGAGAAATAGGAAGTTGGTAAACGACGTCGTTGCGCGCACCAGTCTCAATTTTGGAATTTAGAGAGTAGAAAATTTAAGGATCTGTTTGGAACGATTTCCAAACAAGTTTTCTGGTCCCACATTTGGATATGATATTTGAAGAGGTATGTGAAATTAATTTTTTATAACTCTGTAGAAAATTCTGTTTGAGAGCGCGATTTTCAAAAAAAAAAAAAAAAAAAATTGGCCTAACCAGACGTCCTACCAAACGTCCCACCAGCCATCCGGCCGGTTGATCGGAACAGTGCATTTTTTTTTTTTTTTTGCAATTGATATGTTAATTTTTATATATTCAAAAAAAATATTTTCTGAAATTTTAAAATTTTTTATATGCTTTAATAGAATTTTGAGTTGTATGTTTGGTTATGAGTTATAAGTTTTTGTATCAAATATCAAATGTCACATCAAAAATTTCCCCACTCAATTCAAAACTCTTTTCAAAATTATTTTCAAAACTCTTTCACTAAATAAATTTTTCATACTCAAATTATAATTCCAAAATTCACAAATTTAAAATACAACTCATACTTTCAAATCATAGTTATAAAGCTCTACCAAACGTAACCTAAAATTTTGTTTAATTGTATATTTTGAAAATAATTTTAGAGTTTGGGATATGTAAATGATTCGATTTATCCATGTATTTTTATTAAGAAATCAGAATCCAGATTTGCAATTGTTGCACTATATGTAGATGATTTGAATCTTGTAAGAATTCCAGAAGAGCTTACAAAAATTAGGCCAAGTTTGAAAAGTTGAAAATAATCCATCTTTTTATCTTTTTTCCATCACATCACCTCTCTACTTTTCTGCACATCTTTTCGTAAAAAGACAAAGTGCACTTATTTACGTCATTCCAAACAAATGAAAGATCTTGGCAAAACAAAATTTTATCTCGGCTTACAGATTGAACATTTGCCAAATGGAATTCTTGTACATCAATCAACATATATATAGAAAAAGTCTTGAAGAAGTTTTATGTAGATAAAACTAATTCTTTGAGTACTCCTATGATTGTTTGATCTCTTGATGTGAAAAAAAATCTTTTTCGACCTTGGAAAGATAATGAAGAACTCATTGGTCCGGAAGTACCATATCTTAGTGCAATTGGTGGTTTCATATATCTTGCAAATTATACCAGGCCTAATATTGCATTTGCTGTCAATTTATTAGCAAGATATAGTTTCGCACAAACCCGAAGGCATTAGAATGAAGTAAAGCAGATATTACGTTATCTTCGTGGAACAATTGATATGAACTTATTTTATTCAAATAAATCCAAGCCGCGGTTAATCAGATATGCAGATACTGGATATCTTTCTAATTCCCATAAAGCCAAATCACAAACAGGATATGTTTTTACCTATGGGCATTCTGTTATATCTTGGCGATTAGTAAAACAAATATTAATTGTTACTTCTTCAAATCACTCAGAGACGCTTGCAATTCATAAAACAAGTCGAAAATACATTTGGCTTAGATCCATGATCCATCATATTCAAGAAAGATGTGGATTGTTTTCAACAAAAGATAATCCAACCATATTATATGAAGATAATGTTGTGTGTATCACACAGATCAAAAGAGACTATATTAAAGGTGACAAGAGTAAACACATTTCACCAAAATTCTTTTACACACATGAGCTCTAAAAAAATGGTGATATTGATGTTTAACAAATACGCTCAAGTGATAATATGACAAATCTATTTACTAAAGCATTACCGACTGTAACATTCAAAAAGCTGGTGCATAAATATTGGGATGCATCGATATAAAGACCTATTATGTAGCATTCAATGGGAGTCATCAATTTTAGTAGATTTGTAGATTGTATAATCTTTTTCTTTCATCTAAGGTTTTTTCCCACTAAGTTTTTCTTAGCAAAGTTTTAATGAGCTAATCTAAACAAATCACATACAAGAATATTGTACTGTTTTTCTTTCAGTAAGGGTTTTCTCCGACTGGATTTTCTTTGATAAGGTTTTAATGAGACATATTCTTAGTATATGGTTATCTAATGGAGAGTGTTGTGAAATATTTAGATAACCATCAAAAGAGATGTAATTGGAATTCTAATAAGTTTTGGGCCAAAGTAAAAATAGGAAAAAGTTTTACAATGTGAGAAGTATGATATGCCATGTCATAAACCACATGGTATAATGAATAGTAGTGTATAGTGAATGTTTTATCGCACTATAAATAGGTGAGTTTGCATGGTAATAAATATATTGGAAAAATTGTGTATTACATGTATGATTTTTTATTTCCTCTTCCATTGTGGCTTTTCCGTCATTATTTTCTTTAGTTTTATAATAGTTCACAATTTTCTAAAATTTTAGAAACCATTCCCAATTTTTTGCAACAAAACTGTTACCAAACATATTTTTATTTCAATTCTAAAACAAATAAAAAATAAAAAGTAAACAAGAAAAACCATTATTGAATTTTTTTGGGGTAAAAAATGTACCCGTCTGTCACTCATCAGAATCACCATTTCCTTTCTCTCTCTTTCGTCAACTACCGACGCTATAACACCACTCTCTTCCCACCTACCACCGACCATTACCACCTTCTTTCCCTCCCCTCCCTCTCTGTTTTAACCATCACTACCTCTACCAATCACTACCCCATTTCCTTCTCTTTCTTCCTTGCCACCACCCTCACTACCTCTACTGATTACTGTCCCATTTCTAGGGCCCCAAATGAACCGAACTATTCACGAACAAGCTCAGCTCAGCTTGTTTAATAAATGAGTTGAACTCGAACTCGAATATTAGACTTATTTAGTAAATGAGCCGCGCTCGACTTGTTTATCTTTATTTAAATTATACAATAATTATATTATTTATATATTAATTAATATATAAAGTAAATTGGTAATAAATAAGGAGTATATAAGGTATTAGGTCCAGTAAATATTTTTTGTTAGTGAGAGGTTTATCATATAGTTTGATGATAAGTCATTTTGTTGGTTTTGAAAGACATTTTATTTCTAATTTTACCTCTTAATTTATCTGTTGACTTTTGTTGACTATTTGTTCAAAAAAATTTCATATCTGTTCAAATTTTTCCCTATCTGTTCATGTTTTTTTTTTTTTTTCTATTTGTTCAAATTTTTTGTCTATCTATTAAAATTCTTGTCTTATTTTTTCATATCTATTGAAATTTTTGTCTGTGTAAAATTCTATCTATTGAAAATTTTCTTATCTTTTCCTATCTGTTAAAATTTTTGTTCTAATTTTTTTATCTGTTGAAATTCAAATTTTTTTTAATTCTTGTCCTATCTTTTCTTATCTATTTAAATTTCTAATCAAATTTTTTTGCTATCTATTCAGTTTTTTCCACTTATCTGTTTAAATATCAAACCAAATTTTATTATCTGTTCAATTTTTTCCACTTATCTGTTTAAATATCTGACTAAATTTTATTATCTACTCAATTTTTTCCACTTATCTGTTTAAATATCTAACCAAATTTTATTATCTGTTCAATTTTTTCTCCTTATCTATTCAAAATATTTTCCTAGTTTTTCAATTTTTATCTGTTCAAAATTTTAAGCATATAGAGAGAGAGAGAGAGAGAGAGAGAGAAGGGTATTACAGATCTGTGAATTTGATGCTATTACCAATCCGTTTCATCATCATCAACAACAACAAGAGATTCAACTATCAAAATGAGTGGTTGAGATTGCAGATCCAATCATATATGCACATATATATGAATCAATAAATGCTAATACATCAATTTTTGATTAAATCATGTTTTCAACATAAACATGTATATATATACAAACCAATAATTACTCGAATCATTCCGTCTCTAGAACTAACTACACAAAAGAATAATAAATAAGTAAGGTTTGTTTGAGCACTTGGCTTGTTCGTTGATTTGATTGTGGTTGATTATGAGATCTCTGTATGTAAAATGTCCACACATTTTCTGTGTGTTTTTTTTTTTTTTTTTGAGAAAGATGAAGATGATTCCATATATAACCAGAAATAGTAATGAGTCAAACAACACCCAGAAGCTTCATTAACCCTTGAACAGGGCCAACTTAGCTTGATATATATGTAGTTTTGTGTATGAATCAGAGATCTAGTGCTTCATGAGTGCGAGACGAGAAGAAGACGATGATGACGGAGGCGGCGGGTCGTTGTGGATCGCTCACAGATCTCGGCCTACGACTCTAATCGGACTCACGCCGGAACGATTTGAACTCACCTGGATCAAATCACCTAGACAAAGCTGCCGGAAACAGCGAACGGGCCGTCCTAAAAGAGGACAACGCCTTCGACGAAGTGAGAGTGGCCAATGAGGCGACGGCGAGGACTATGGCGGCGGCGGTGGCTGAACTCGATCCGAAGCTGCCGTTGTTGATTCGCGTGACGGCGGAGTCGTGGTGGTTGAACTCAAATCGGAGGTCGAAGATTTTGACGGAGGTGGTGCTGCCGAGCGGGGAGAGAGAGAGAGAAAGAGAGACGGAGAGAATGAGACCTCACTGAAAAAAAAATTAAAAAATCAACCACTTATATTAGAAGGTTAAAAATTTTCTTTCCTTTTCTTTTTACTTTTTACATATTTTTTTTTGTAAAAAATTAAAAAGTTATCTGAAACATATATATATTTTTTTACGGTAGTGCTAGAGGCCTCGAATTTACCTCAATTTTTTTTTTTTTTTTTGCTATGTTAGTTAGTTAGTTTTTTTTTTTTTTTTTTGATTTTTTTTTTTAAGTGAGGTTACGTGTGTAGGGACGTGTTAAAAAATTAGACATTCCGTACCAATTCATTGTACAAAATTATATGAAATTAACAAATTTTAACTAACAGCCTAATTGATCAGTCAATTTTATCACTCAATCAGTCCAACCTAATTGACTAATCAGTTAGGCTGCTGGTTAAAATTTGTTATTTCTACTGTTTTAAAAAGTTCTAGGCGCATCAAGGCGCCAAGGTCACCTGGAGCCTAAGCGCCGAGGTGCGAGGCGAGGTGCACGCCTCACCAAAGCGAGGCACAAGTTATAGAAGTTAAGCAAAATATCAATATAGCACAATTTTCAATATAAACAAATATTTATAGAATTCCAAAATGAACAAAACAATATTCAACATTCCAAAAACTATGAAAGTAACATCAAACAACAAATATAAGAACTTAATAATCCACAAAGTTGAAAACAAATAAACATCTAGTGACTAGTCCCATGGATGCATTGTCCTAAGAACTTAATAATAAGCATTATCTCCATCATCTCCTTCATCATCTTGGATTTACATCCCTCCACAGCCACCTCTTCTTTCTCATCTGAATCTACATCTTCTTATTTCTCTTATTCATCTACAAGTCGACGTGAGCTTGAACCAATTGGAGTTGTCCTAGGTATGGTTGATCTAATTCTTTGGCTACTTTCCTCAACTCCAGCAGCTATAGCAACATCATCCCACCCCAAAGAATCATCATCATCATCAAACACAAGCTCATTCTCCATTCTCCTAATCAACCATTCATTGTTTTCATCAATATCTTTCAAAGAGATGGGATCAAATTTGCCACGTGAAATGTATCTACGTTTTAATGTTCTATTATACTTGACAAACACCAAATCATTAAGACATTTTTGAGCTAGCCTATTTCTTTTTTTGCTGTGAAGCTGCAACAATAAATAAAAAAAAAACATTTAAATTCATATATAACTAAAAAAATTTGGAAGAAAATTTTAAAGTTTCCCAAATTTGACAACGGATACTCACATGTTCAAACACACTCCAATTTCACTCACAACCAGATGAACTACAAGTAAGACTAAGAACTTTGATGGCAAATTATTGCAACTCAAGAGCATCATGACCATAAAAACTCCACCAATTTGCTGTAAATGATTATTTGTTAACACTTCACAAATAATTAAACTATAAGGAATTGACCACTAACTTAATTTTGTGGATGAATATAGATCACCTGGTAGTTCTTTGTCTAATTGTCATCGGTATTCCAAAGTGTCCTTCATTTTCATATTTTTTCAAGTCTGCAGTAACTTTATCTTAGACCTCTAGTGTTGGGATCAACCTTGATATACATTGATATAGGCCTGATACGATTTCTTTGTCCTTTGTAGCCCTTGGATCTTTGTAAAAAAATTCTGGATTTAAATAAAACCCACCTGCATGTAAAGAGCGATGCAATTGAACATTCCACTTTTGGTCAATGATTTGAAACACATCTTTGTACTTCTCTTCATTTCCATTGAAGCTATTTTCAATAACTTCCTCAGCCTTATCCATAGCCTCATAAATGTAACCCATTGGAGGCTTTTCTTCACCATCAACCTTTCTTAGTACATGAACAAGAGGACATGAAAATTAGAGGGCAAGGTGACAATGGTTCCAAAATGAAGGCATTAGTACTATTTGAGCTGTCTTCTTACCCTGTGGCTCCTTCGCTCATTTGCTTTTGGTCCACTCCTCTGAAATGAACATCTTCCTCAAATTGTTCCTTTGTTGATAAACCCTTTGTAAAGTTAAGAAAGCCGTTGCAAACCTAGTTTTGGCAGGTGTAAACACCCCATTTTTGACCGACCTTAAGAATCAGACGTCACCAACTGAGCGCTCGGTGATGTTGCATATTGTGCTCGTTCTGAGGTTTCAGAGTCTCGGCTGCGAGCCTTGCCTCCGGACTTCGGGGCTCTTTTGTGCTTTGCCTCGGTTTGTGAACCAAGTCCTGTTTTCTCTGTTTTCTCTTCCTGAAGGGAGGGAGAGGTCTCGAAGACCATCTCTCAGTAGCCGTAGGCTACGTTTCGTGGTCGTAGGCCATTTTTCCCGTTTGGAGGCCAGTTTCTGGTTTTCAGAGCCGTCGGCCGTGCGCCTTGGTTCGGGACCGCTTAACTACCTCCGTTTGCTTCGGTTTTCGGCACACACCTTTTTCCTCCCTTTTCAGGGACACTGTGGCCCGGGAGACCACCTTCGTGGTCATACGCCACTTCCGGTGCCTAACAGTCTGTTTTCGGGGCCCCGGACTGCGCGTTTTGGCTCTCGAACCCTCGTTTTGTATCAATTAGGGTTCATTTTTGGTATGGACCCTATTTTCATTGCTAGGAATGTGGTAGGATGGTGGGAGACTAGCAATTCTTTCAAAAATCATTTTCTCTCTCCTCCAGCCAGTTTTTCTGATAGAAAGCTAGTTTTTCTCACTTTTGAGCCACAATTTCTGGTTTTTCATACCACCATTGTGTTGTGCTCATCTAGGAGGCCACCAATATGGTAGGCCGACCAGCTTTTTCTTCTTGACCCTTTTGAACCTTGCTAGAAAGCTGGTTTTTCCCTCTCCTGGGTCACTTTTTCTGGTTTTTCAACATGCAGCTGTATTCTACTCATCTAGGAGGCCATCTTTCTGGTATGGCCGACCAGAAATTCACCTTGACCCCTTTTGAACCCTGGTCAAACCGACCAGGGCATGTGGTCGGCCGACCACTTGAACTGGTCGGGCCACCTTTCTACCTTTTGGCCTTCTCAGGTGTTTCACAACTGTGCCAGCTGTGAAGCATTGACCCACTGTCCGAGATTTTGAGCCTTTGTTGACCTTTTTAAGTTGGTTTTGACCCTCTTCTTAGCTTTCTAGGGAAGCTTGATTCTTTTGTCAAGCTTCTTGAGGAAGCTTGACCCTTTTGGGTTAAGCTTCCTCAAGAAGCTTGACCCTTTTGGGTTAAGCTTCTTTGAGAAGCTTGGACCCCTCTTGAGGCTTCTCCAAGAAGCCTTATCTCTCTCCCTCTATAAAACCAACCCTCCATCTCCATTTGCAAGGGTTAGAAAAAACCAGCTGAGATATATACATACAACTCTCCATATCTCTCTCATCCAAGCTCAAAACACCCTTGTTCTTGGTCATTTACACTACACCTCATAGCCTACCACCTCCACCATCCATTCCAGCACTTTGGGACTGATTTGCAGGGGTTGAAGGTTCACCAACTTGGTCCAGAAGTTGCTGCATTGCTGTGCTACAAGGGTAAGTCTTCATTTTCCCTTTTCTTGCATTATTTTGCTCCATAGCTTAGCCCTATTTGCAAGCATTTTTGGGTTTTGTTATAAACTGTAAAGTGTCTTATTTTGAGCTCCTCTTGAAGTTTGATTAAGGATTCTTTCTGTTTGAGGTCTCTTACATCCTTGTATGCTTCATCTCTCTTTTAGGGCTTATTTTGCATGATATCTTAGCCTTGCTTGCAAGCATTTTTGAGATCTTCCATGAACTAAAAAAAGTCTTATTTTGAGCCCCTCTTGAAGTTTGATTAAGGGCTTTTTTCTGTTTGGGGTCATCTTCCCCTTTGCATGCTTCATTTCCTCATGATTAGGGCTATGCATTAGAGCATTCGCATTGGCCTTGGTTTGGCCTCTTAGCCACTGAAATCCAGTGTATTTTCAGTGGCTTAGATGTGTTTTTGAGAGCTAAAATCAGAGGGGGGTCCCCCCTCTCTCATTGTCTTGTTTGTTGGCCTTTTTGGCCTTCCAAAGGGGCTCCATCTTGCATGCTTTGAAGTCACTTTTCAGGCCCTATTATGTGAGTTTTGAGGCCTGCCTTGGCTCTGTTTGAGGCCCTTTTGGCCATATTTTATGTCCTTCATGCATGTGTGGAGCAATCCTCCTTAAGGCCTTTCAAGGGGACCTTTCATTGCATGCTTTGTTGACCAATTTCAAGCTCTTTTTGGTGAGTTTTAGGGCTGTCATAATTGATTTCCGGAGTTGGTTTTATCATGCTAAGTGTTTATCTTGTATGTGTTGAGTAACCCCTTGCATGGCCCTCCAAAGGAGCTCATCATTTTTGCATGCATTGGATGCATTTCAGTGGTTATTCGGGGTTTATTTGGCATACCATGTTTCTGTTTTTGGATGGTTTTGTGACCTCTCTTGTGCTTCATATACATGCCATGTAAACCATGGTTACTAGCCTAGGTTGCATGTTGTTTTAGCCTTTCATGTGAGCACTTTTGGGCCATGCTTGGAACTGATATTGTGCTAATTTTGGACTGCCTTAGCTCTGTTTTCATGCCTCATGATCAAATAATGCTTGCTTTGCATACTTGTGGTTCAATGCATTTGCCTAGTTTTAAGTTTCGGGGCCTATTTTATGCATTGGGTGCCATATTTCCATGATTCGGGACTATTGCGCATCATATTTTAGTGCTGGAAATCGCATGTTTGTATGCCATCTTTCATCCCTTGCTATGATTTGGTAGAGTGGCATTTGATGCCTTAGGTTCGGTCCTTGGTATTCGTGCACATGTGCATGCATTTCGGTTGTCTCATTTTCATCTAATGGCCACTGATGTGAGTGTGGCTGAGGTCCACTCATGTTGGTGTAAGTCCATCGTGCATTGTGTATGCCATTTCATAGCATTGCGTATGCTAGGTTGTATGTTAGAGCATTGTGTATGCCACGCTACATCGAGCATTGTGTATGCTATTTCATAGCATTGCGTATGCTAGGTTGTATGTTAGTCGCATTGTGTTTGCCATCTCATTTGCATTGTGTTTGGGATAGGGGTTAGCCCAAGCACGGGAAACGAGGGACGTTTCGTACTCCGAGTGACGAAACGTATCTCAATTCCCGGTCGCCGACACTCCGGATTACCCATGATGGAGTTTAGGTCTTGTTGTGTTTTCATGTGCATTCATTTTACATTGAGTCGTGCAATTCGACTCCTCGGCCATCATGCATCGAGATGCGTGATTGGTGGCACGAGGGTCGAAGACTACACTTCCTGAAGAGTAGTCATGCATGCATATGTGAAAATACTTTGCCATGCCCTTTTGTTGCTCTCTGTTGCAGCAAATCAGAAATCAGCAACCTTCTGGAGCTTTGCACAATATTCCGAGAACAATTGCAAACAGAGGCAAACCGGGGCCTCGCAAGGAATTTCCCGACGAAGGCAACCCGAGTATACATCATTCATCATTCGGAACAGAGCCGAGGCGGTCCATAGCTTGCATGTTAATTTATCCGCTTTCCTAGTTAATTTGTTAATTAATTAGGATTTTGTACTTATTCGGACTGTAATTATTCATTCGGACTGTAATTATTCATTTGGATTGTGTTATTTATTCGGACCCTCTGAGCGAGGGCACAACTGTAATAAGTGTGCGTGCGTGTGATGCATGTCTTCCAACCCCACGTCTTTCTCCCTTTTATTTACCAGCTTATGATGGTTAGATTAGAGCATGTTTCAATTAGTATACTTATGATAGCATGTTTGCATCATTCATCTGTATTACATGCACCGGGCTCGGCGCATCATACTAACTGCATTGTATTTCAATTCCGAGTTGAATACTTGTTAGTTGCAGCATTTCACATGCCATCTTTAGAATAGCCGAGCCTATTGTAATTGCATTCCTGTTTGTGTTGCATTAGGCACTTCAGCATAGTTAGGATCATGCATGGATTTCTAACAAAGCTTATGTTTTGGCTTGGAGTACTCGGTAAGTGGTTATGCTTTAGCATCCTTGCATGCGTGTGAGTGACTGCCATGATAGCATGCTTACCATGAGGCTATGTGCTTACGTGATATAACTGCCTGAATGCCTGTGTGTGAAGGTTGGGTTATTTGGATTGGAACAATTCATCGACTGTGAGTTTTAAGCCCACTTGAGAGTGACAAAATCACGTTTTTCTCTAAGCCCACCTGAGGGTGGCAAATTCGCATTTTAGCCCACTTGCGAGTAGCAAACCGTTTCAAAAGCAAACATGAGGTGTTTTGTTCCAATTCAGGCGATCCAATCTATACTTGTATGCTGTGTACATCACGTAGTAAATCTAGGCTAATAACCGGAATAAGAGCACATAATGTTTTCAAAACTCGATATCATGGTTAGTAGAGGCCGATCTTTGATCAGGCGAGCGGGGGTGCTCACGAAGTGACCTTCCCCAATCGTACCCAAGTTCCCGAGCCGAGGCAACTTTGGTGATGACGGACACGTGGCCTTAGGCAACGAGTCAGGGTTTCCTAAATTTCCTAAAATAAAATATTTAGGTGGCGACTCTGTATCTGGCAAAGCAGTCTATGTTTGGCACTTCTTTAAAAAAAAATCTGTTTTCAAAAACGATTTGCCAGATTTGGACTCTTTGATGATTTATCGGTCTTGCATTGCACTCTACGAGATTAGATACAGGACCGTGACATTGAGTCCTGAACTGTAGTGAGCCCAAATGAACAGAACGGGGATCTCCTCCCGGGACGTTCGGGGACGTCTACAGCAGGCTTAACTCACTCCTTCAACTGAGTAAAACGCCTCATCATATTCAACAAAGATGGTCAGTTATAAATATAACCATGTATCCCAATTGCCCTTTCAAATGTCTTTTTAAAATTGGGTAATTTGAAGATATCTTCCAACATCAAATCCAAACAATGGGCTGCATAAGGCGTCCAATACAAGTCTCTTTGCCTCCAAAAACTTCCCTATTAGAAGTAACAACCAAAACACAAAATTAATGATATGAAACAAAATGATTTATGTTACAAACTAATAACATAATTAGTTTTTCTAAAGATTTTTACTTGCCAACATATTTGCTGCCGCACTATCCGTGACGACTTGGATCACATTAGTTTCTCCAATTTTCTCCACAAACTTATCAAGCAAATTAAACATCTTATTTCTATCCTTTGAGTAACTAGATGCATCAATGGATTCAATAAACATGGTGCCTCTTGGACAATTCACTAAGAAATTAAGCAAAGTCTTATTTCTCTTATCTGTCCAACCATCGCACATTATAGAACATCCATACTTTGGCCAATCGTGTCTATGTTCCTTCATCAATTTGTTAACATGATCCACTTCTTTTTTGAGGTAAGGAACTCGTATCATGTGGTAAGTTGGTGGTTTCAAACCAGGACCAAATTGCCCGATAGCTTCAATCATTGGCCCAAAACTGTCATAATTCACTTCATTGAAAGGAATCCCAGAGTTATACATCCATCTTGGAATTCTAACATACGCCCGTTGCATTAACTTTTTCTTATAGGGATCATTTTCATCAATTTTACTTTGCTTTCCCTTGCCTTTTTGTTTTTGCTCCACCACATCTAGATCAGGTGTGAAGAAACAATCCATAGGCCCTATCTTCCTAGGCCTTTTAAGTTTGGATTGAACAGAACCAGAGTTGGTTCTTTGAGTAGAACCTTGAGTAGGAATGGAATTTTTACCATGCTGAGGGAGTACTACAAGATCATTCTCATCCTCAAAGTCTTCTTCATCAACCATATTATCAAAATCAGGCATCAAGTTGATTTGCTCCTTGTTTTTTTTTTAGCCATAAACTCATAAATCTCATCTCTAACCTTAGTTGGGCATCCAACACATTTAGTTACATTCCTATACCCTCCAACAAGATGTTGCTTAACTCGACAGACACCCCCATTCATCTATTTTCCACAAAAATTGCATTTGAACTTACTTAGGTTTTTGGGATTTACCATCATTGAATACTTCTATGCTGGGTCTTTCTTTCCACTTTCAGCACTTGACATTTGACTTATCAAGTTACTGGCTATTCCTTTTTTGTTTTTTTTGGCCAGGACAAGAAAAGGCAAGAAAAAAGCCGAGACTAGAGAAGAGAAAAATAAAAAAATGAAGAAGAAAGAATAAAAAAAAATGAATTAGATACCAGTGAAAAGAAGAGAAGACAGACGAAAGAAGAGGAGGAGAAAAAATAAAAAACAGAGAAGAAGAAGAAGAAGAAGAAGAGAAGAGAGAAGAAGAAACGAAAAATAGAGAGAAAAGAGATGAGAGAAGAAGAACGAAAAATAGAGACGAAGAAGAAGAAGAGAATAGAGAAGAAGAAACAAAAGAGACTAATCTAAAGACAACGTCGATGTCAAAGCTCAAATTTTGGTTGCAACAGATTAAGGGCTTCGTTGATTCGAAATTTTGGTTGTAACACTTCGTCAACTCGAAATTTTGGTCGTAACAGATTTAGGTCTTTGTCGATTCGAAGAGGCTCACCAACAGATTTGTATAAGAGTTTTAATCCTATGTGGCTAGTACACAAACACAAAACAGGTCAGTCCTAGCCGAAGCGCACGAAGCGTGCGCTTTGAGCCTCGGAGAAAGGCGCGCGCCTCAGCGCTTTACGTGCGCTTCTCACAATGCACCTCACTTTGTCTGCTTCGAGCGTTAGTCCTGCGCGTGGCCTCGCTTAGTGCCTAGGTACGCTTTTTAAAACACTGGTTAATTCCATATAATTTTGAACGATTAGTTAGTGCGGAATGTCTAGTTTTTTGACACACCCTTACACATAACCACATTTAAAAACAAACAAACAAACAAACCAACAAACCAACACAACCCAACAAATAAAATTAAATTAAATTTAAAAAAAAAAAAACCAACACAGCCCAACAAATAAAAGAAAAAAAAAAAAAAAAAAAAACTCAACCTATGTGGTTTGATAAGATGAGTGAGTTGGATTGAGCTGATTGGGTGATAAAATTGACTGATCAGTTAAGTTGCTAGTTAAAATTTGTTAATTCCATATAGTTTTGTATGAGTCCTTATTATATTTTTATTTCAAATTAGGAAGATTTCGCAGAAATTGAAATGGGTTTGATTTCAATTTCCTCCGAGTCTTTCTTGATTTGAAATAAAAATATAGTATGGACTTGTATAAAATTAACAAATTTTAACCAGCAGCTTAATTGATTAATCAGTTTTATCACCCAACTAGTCTAACCTAACTCACTCACCTTATCAAACCATATAGGCTGAGTTGGTGCGGGATGTCTAATTTTTTAGCACACTTCTACACATAACTACCCTTGCAAAAAGAAAAGAAAAGAAAAGAAAAGAAGAAAAAAAAAAAAGAGGGAAACAAAATTTAAAAAAAAAAAACCAAACTAACATAGCCAAAAAAAAAAAGGAATTCAAGGCAAATTCGAGGCTTCAAGCATTATTGTTTTTTTTTTTATATCATGTTTTAGCCAAAAAATTACTAAAAAAATTTGTTCCCAAACGAGGCCTGAATGGTAGTTTAGTCATTTTGTAAGATTATGGACAAAGTATTTTAGAGTGTTTACTTTTGAAAAAAAAAAAAAAATTGAAAATTATATTTATGAATCAAGTGTCCTAATATAAATATATGTATATATATATGTCCTCAAAAAAAAATATATATATATATAAATAATAGTATAATTAAATAATATAAATAATATTTTAAAAAATTTATCGAGCTGAATTCGAATTTTATTAATATTAACGAGTTAAGTTGAGTCGAATATGAGTCCAATTACTTATCAAGCTAAACTCCAGCTCAACAAAACTCGATTCGACTCGGCTCGACTCGACTTGACTCGTTTACAACCTCACCTAAGGTGAGCAGCGGATATACCGATCCGCCAAAACCGACCGAACCGAACCAATCCACCGCATGTTGAACGGATGCGTGATGACTAGCGGACGGTTGCAGATTGATTTTCTCCAATCTGCCAATTTGGCGGACGAATAGCGGATTTGAGATTCTTTTCGCCGCAACCGAACCGCCAAACCGCGAACACCCCTAGTAATTTATAAGACTATGTTTTTAGTTTGTTTAAATATTCTGTTTGTGTTTTCAATTAAAAAAGAATTTAAATATTCTGTTGAAAAAAAGTTTTCAACTTGAATATCTTTTTTAAATTGAAAAAAATAAACGTATTATTTATCTATATTTTTTGGTTTTTAAATCTATCTCTAAAAATAATAAATAGAAAATATGATATATGCTGATTGGTTTTTGTTTTCAAAAACAGATATAGATGTAACAATACAGAGACATACAATCTCTACTACTGCTCTGTTCATGGTTTTGGTGGTTTGAATTGTTTTTATATTTTAAGAATCACAGATTGTAATACTTTGTGTGGATGAGGCATGTTGTGATTGTAGTATGTGGATGAGGCATGCAGTGATTGTGATATTCTAAAGTTTCAAACTTTCTTGCTTTGGATGAGGCATGCAATGATTGTAATATTTTTTTGAGTCATTGACTATATTACTTTCTTCTTTTTTTTCTTTTTTTTTTTTGAGGAAGTGCACAAGTTGAATTATGTTGAAAATTTATAAAATTTTAAACCGCCAAATCGATTCGCATCTATCCGCCAAACTGCTAATCCGCTCAATCCACATCCGCCGGATTGGCGAACGGATGCGAATTAATTTTCTCCAATCTGCCAATCTGACAGACGGATGGCGGATTAGAGGTTCTGTGGCCGCAACCGACCCACGCCCACCCTTTACCTCTTTCTCCCCCATGCCACACCACCCCAGCCACTTCCTCGCTCCCCCCAAAAATTATTCCCAATCAATTGCAACTGTCCAAATAGCAACTAGACTCCCAAGGTATTTGAGAATAATTGCAACAAGATGAACATCATCATCCCCAGGTCCAACTATTGTTGTATTCAATTCTTCTCTGATGGGGAAAGGGGAGGGTTTTGACGAGGGAGAGGGTAGGTTGGTGTTGGGAAAAGAAAGGAAAAAAAAAAAATAGATGGGCAAAATTTAGATGACTTGGAATTGTTTTATTGGCTGCTAATAAACACTGGATTTATGGGACAGTCCAACAAAACTTAATGGGAGAATATCAAATAAATCCTAAAAATAAGGACTTACAAGGAATTTCCCAAACTTAGTCTCAAACCACAAAGAAAAGATTCAAACTCAATGGAACTTCAAAATGAAAATTCACTACACATGCATTCATTCCAAATGACATTTGGAAATGAAATTATATAATTTTCATTACATAAGCATTTTCAAGTATACAACAATTTCTTACAGTACACTAGTTGTGTTTGCTCAGCTTATTTTGAGCAAATTACTGATTTTGGCTTTTGAAAAGCTACAAAAGACCGTTTGGTTAAAATTAAAGCCAACAACTTCAGCTTTCATAGCTTTTTTTTGAAAAGAAAAACATTGGAAATTAGAAGCAGTTGGAAGCTGCTTTCTAATTGTAGATTATGAGAAGGGAGAGTTGGAATTACTTACATATCCTTAGTATTTTGAGGTATTTACTCTTATACCACCTATATATATATATATATTTTAGCCCTAATCTTCTCTCTACCAAGAGAAGAACGCAGCAGCAAGCAGCAAAACGTTTTGCGAGGCATGCGGCTCGGGTTCGCTTCCGGCGACATGCGGCTCTGGTTTGTTTCCGACTTTGGTTCGCTTTCCGGTGACGTGCAGCTTTGGTTCGTTTCCGACTCTGGATCTCTTCTCTCTTCTCTTTTTCTCTCTCGTACTCTCGTTCTCTATTCACCTTTTTTCCTTTATCTCTCTCGATTTTTCCTCTTCTCTCTTACTTTGGATTCAGCATGCATATATATATATATGTATTGTTTTGGTTATTTGTTATTTTGTCTGTTTCAAATTTGTTGAAATTGATGAAAATAAGAATATTTAAGGTTTAGGAAAAATTTGAAAAAATTTTATTCATGCTTTGATGTTAAAAATTTGTATAGGATGTTGATTGCCATTGCATTGACCATCAACCTTCTCAAACTGCATATGAACCATTGAATAAAACATATTCATCACGTAATAGAAAGATCATTTGATATTTGGAAAGTAAGATTGCTTTTTATAAAAGATATTTCATGCAATTACAATTTTACTTGTCAACGGCAACTTGTTTGTGCTCCCATGGCGATTCACAACTTTATTAGACGAACTAATTTAAGGAATATTGAATTTGACTCTTACGATAAACATACTGAGTATGTCCCTGTTGACGAGGAAGCAACGGTAGGGGAAAAGCAGTAGGGGAAAACCGACATGGGCATCTGGTTCGTAATGATGACTATGAGATGGATTCGAAAAGATATCAGGCTTTAACGTCAATTTGTCCAGGAAAACATTATAAAATATAATAACTTCATTTTTGTGTAATGTTTATATCATTGTTATTATCTAAGAATAAAATTCTTATGTTAATTTGGTGTTGGAATGATCTTTTAATAAGTAACTAATAGTAAAAAGTCCAGATAAATTCAATTTACAACTGACAAGGGTAAAAAAGACATTCACACAGCAAAAAACTACTTCACAGCTTATTTAACAAACACTACTCAATAATTTAAATCTATAATCCAACAGCTACACCAAACAGATTAATAACTTCAGATTAAAGTCATAATATATAATCTGTTAAGTTATAATTTATAATCTATTTTAACAGCTACACCAAATGGGATCACTCTATGGCGGAGAAATGTAACCTAAAAACAAAGAGAAAATTGCACAAGGCAACGATGCAAAAGCACAAAACTACAAAAGAACCAGTGCTAAAGCAACCTGGTTACCACTCGCAATGGAGGGGACACACAGTTTGTCATTGGAAATTACAAGAAATGTCTTTACCAAAAAGCTCGGTTATTCCCTTTGCAGGATCACTCTCTTTCACAATTGACTCGCCAACCAATACCTGCAAGGGCACAACAATGTATTGTCACCCTAATTAGCAAAATTATTTGGTACAAATGCAAAATTCAGGAAGCACATATATCAAATTACTCGCCCAAAATTTCTTATATCAAAACACAGCCATGAAATCAACTGCTGACAATATTAAAAGTTCAAAGATGCAATGTACAGCAATATCCTTAGATTTCCTTGCTTTCATGTTTTACAAAAACCCAAGGAAATCCTAATCTTGCTCCATCAGGAATCAATTTAGATTAAAAAAAAATTAAATAATACAGGTGTTGTAAGCACATGGCACGTAAGCTGGCGTCTTGTTCCAAAAAAAAGAAAATTTATAAGCTGGCGTTTTTTTCTGCTTATTTTCATCTGTGATGAGCTTTTTTTTAATTTTTTGAATTTTTTTTTAAAAACTTTTTAGATCAGTCTCGACAAGAAGACCCTGAAAAATTTATTTAAAAAAAAAAAATTTGAAAAAGGTTGACTAAAGATATTCAGAGCTTACTGCTTTAACACCAGATTCTTGCACATAAGCAATATCAGCAGGAGTGAAGAGCCCAGACTCCCCAACAATCTGAAGAGTTTAAAAAAGAGGAAAGATAGATCAGAGTCCATTAGAGCATAAAGGAATAAGCATCCTTCCGATCACCATGGGAAACACTGAAAATTATAAAGTCAATATGAAGAATAGTGTCACTTACAATTATGTCTCTCTCACGGATCATTTGCCCACGCTTTCCTTCAAGAAGCTTCTTTGTATTACTAATATCAACCTTAAATGTTTCTGTATAGAAGTAAAACTTGTTGGTAACAAAATTTATGATGATTGAATCATACTTGGGTATGCATGAAGCTTTAATACTTTTGCTTTGTTTTATTATCATGCCTAGATGGTGAGGGCCAGAATTCAATCCTTGAAGGAGATTGAAATTTTTTGAAACCCCCTCAACAAAAAGAAGTCATGTCTAATTAATGTAGCTGAACCAAACACTTTAGTATCAGTCTGTAAAAAATTGGACCAAATAAATGAAATTATTACAAAACTCATGATATATATGAATGTATTGGTCTTCAATCAGCAATAAGGCATGACATATAGAAAAAGAGTTGCAAAGAAATAAAAATGGAAGCAATCCAAGCACAGGTACCAGCAATTTGGATTTCTAAGAAGCTGCAAAATTACCAAGGTCACGGTTGTTGATGCCAATAAGTTCGACACCATCTATTCCAAGAATGCGATCCATTTCCTGCTCATTGTGTACCTAACAGGATACGAAAAAGCAGAAGCAATAATAAATGCACTTTATAATCCACACGATGAAATTTTAACTTTACGAATGAAATAGTAAAATTTTATGGAACTCAGACAGAAGCTCATGTGTCCAAATATATTAATCCCTTCACTAGTGCAGAAGAACTAGGAATTGTTAACCTTGCAGTAGAATAAGACATAAAAATGACCAATAGGGAAAATAAATGAAGTCAAATCTCATGCCTCTGAGTATACAGGTTTATCATGCAGACAAATTTTTTTTTTTTTTTTCTACAAGTCAGTCAGTCAGACACAAGTTATCAACCAAAAAAAAAAAAAAAAATCATAAAAAGAGAAACATTGTCAACATCATTAATTAAAAAGGATTTATTTCCCTAGTTCAACAGGAAAATAATAGAAAAGGTTCCATATTCAAGACTAGTTAGAAACAAAACATAACTACAGGCCTTTAAATCGAAGCAAATGATAACAAATAATTGAGAGGATAACAAATTAAAAATGAAGAAAGCACCAGCCGAACCTCAACAAGTGCAGCCAATCCAAGCATCTTGCAAATCTTGGTCATATATCTGATATCAAGATCCGGTAAAATAGCAGCAATCAACAAAATTGCATCTGCACCTTTAGTTCGAGCATAGTAGATTTGCCATGCATCTATAATGAATTCTTTGCATAATAGAGGGCACTGCATATTTAGTTTGTGTTAGAAAACATAAAATATAAAAGCATGTAGCAAAGATTGTTTGTGCAAGGGAAAAAGCTTAAAAAAGCACACCTTTACTCCAGCATTCCGGATGGCCTCCAGATTTTCAAAGCTTCCCTTAATTGGTTGTAATAGATAAAATCAACAGGTAATTAGCAAAGGAAAACAATTTTAAGATCAAAAGCCACCAACTTCCCACACAATTGCATAAAACCTAGCAACTACAAGGGAGTAGAAAATTGGACTTTTTACCTGAAAAAAACTTTTGATCTGTCAAAACACTGAGGCATGCTGCTCCACCTTTCTCGTAAGCTTGGGCAATTTCAACCTGTAATGAGACATTCAAAAGGGGGCAATTGGTTTAGTAGTTAAAACTCGGCCTATTAATCTTGAAGTCGTGAGTTTGAACCTAAGGGCAACCACTTTGTGCAAACAATGTCAAAGGTTTGGTCTATACTGAATCTACAGACCATCCAATGAGGACTAAACTGAGTGTACTTTTTTTAACAAGAAACATTCAAAATTGAAGATAACTCAAGTGAAGAAAAAATATGATGATATGCACATACTGTATTATAAGGCAAGAACAATGAATTCTTATTCATGTCAGACACCTTTTCTGGCCAAGGGTCATGAGTGCCATGAGCTGTCAATAAATAATATGCAAAAGGAATCAATATTCCTGAAAGGTAATGAATCCACAATTTTGTTTTTATGCTCAAACATTACATTACAGCCTATTTGCAGAGTCCTAGATTAATAACAACATTAAGCCATTGCTCGGAAAAGATAAAAATCTCATGGTCTCATCAATCTGTTTCAATCCTTGTCTAAAGGCAACTGTTAGGCAATTTCACCCTGTAACAAGAGACATTCAAAATGCAAATGAATTCACATGAATAAAAAGTACAACGAAAATAAAGACAAGCCATACAACAAGGCAAAAACAACGAATTATTATTATTTTAATAAGTAATAAGATTCATTAAAAATGGCATTAATAACTAACAACAAATTATTATTCTGGGCTGCTGGTTCATTACATGTTGGGAACCTTTTCTGGCCATTGCCAAGGGACATGAATGCCACGTGCTACGTAATATGTAAAGAAATCAATATTTCTAGAAGGTAATGGATCAAGAAATTTGTATTTATATCAAACATTACTATTTGACTATTCATAGAGTCCTAAACTAATAACAACATTAGTCCATTGCCCAGAAAAGCAAACAATTTCATGTATCAAAATAGATTCTCGTATAAGGGAAACTGTTATAGGATATTGCTACCAAACTCTGTGCACGTTCAACAGATATATGTTTCATCATAAATGCATAGGAAAGTCAGCACTCCAATCAAACTTTAATAGTGACATTTGCAATGAACAGAGCTGCATGCAGGAGGGCTTCGTAATATGACACTATCAGTCACCACAGTCACATAAAATGTTTGTCCAGAAAAGTCAGCTCAACCTCTCAAACCAGCAATATAACATTCTTGCTATTATCAGAAGATTCAGAAGCCAGGAGTGGAAGTACAATAGATGTCAATGGATACCAGGGAACAAGATTTCAGAAACAACTTTTGATGCTTTTCTGAGCAAGTACCACAGTCACCACATTATGCATGGGACTGGTTAAACCTATACCCTCCATGTTCTTTTCTACGACACAGTTAGTCACTCATGAAAATAACATGCAGGGAATCAAAATTTTGTTATATGGCTACTATTTACTTTATGCATAG
Source organism: Camellia granthamiana (assembly GCA_036172215.1). Classification (NCBI taxonomy): domain Eukaryota; kingdom Viridiplantae; phylum Streptophyta; class Magnoliopsida; order Ericales; family Theaceae; genus Camellia; species Camellia granthamiana. Next base: position 28,478,862 of record CM069907.1, read on the forward strand.
ATTCGTGAAAACTTACTGGATCAAAATTTTCTCTTAAAACTCCTCTACTTGGAGAAGCCTTCTTCACTTCAGCAATTAACCCAGGCAATCCAGTTCGTAAATTTGATGCCCTTAGAGCTCCAACGAAATCTCTGGCTGGAGGAGCGTTGTCAAGAGCTTTCTTCAATGAAAACAAAGGTTTTTTCTCTTTCATCTGAAAACCAAAGTATAAGGGCAATTCATCAATATGAAAAAACAGGAAAAAGACAACAAAATGCTCTATTCAAAAGCCAAGAAAGTACATGTGAGACTTCCACATCTTTGTTCCATACAATCTCCTCAAGTATGTTACGAGGAGTGTTCCCTTCATTCTCTATGCGGAACTCAAAAGGGCCCACATAATGTAAAGGAGGTCCAGTTGGCGGCCGTCTTCTGATCCTTATACCCTGGCTAGCAGCTATTTCATCTTGGAACCTCCCCACTTCCCACTCCTTGATTTTGAGAGCATTTTCGTCGGACTCATTAACTGGGGATAGTGTTGAAGATACATCCTTCGAATCAGACTACAAAAACATCCAGAACATATTTTAGTTCAGAAGTTCCAGAGTACTCTAAACAACAGTTGCCTTGTCTTCCACAATGAAGCTAAAGCATCCTCTAGAACCTTAAGAGATTAGCATACTAAAAGAATCAGCAAGGCCTGTTTGGTTGTGTTATTGTATTCTTTTCGATTTTATTTTATCTTTTTAGAAAAACAAAAACAATGAAAAGTTTGAAATCACTTAATTGTTTTCAAATCATTTTCATTTTTTGTGTAAAAGTTGTTTATGAATGCAGTTTTCGAAAACAGTTCATCAAACAAGTTTAGGGTGTTTTCTACAAAATGAAAACTGAAAACAAAAACGCAACCAAACAGAAGAATAGGTTATTAACAGAAGACAAATTGGTCAGCTACAATAATATCATTTTATATTCAGAATTTATTTGTAGATAATTTTATAATAAAATTATACATATTGAACTCTAATCAACATGCTGATTCTAAACCCATCAATTCAAAAGCCAAAACACGCGAATTGCCATTTATAATTCAAACTAAATGATTCATTTTTTTTAGATACATATGATCTCAAAAATTACACTTTCACAATATGTCCACATTAGATTTCCATATCCATTCAAATTAAAGATCGAAAACACTAAATGAAAATCAATTACATACATTTGTGTGGGTATAAACTATTATGAGCTGAAATTGAAAACGCAGAAGGGGATTCAATAGAGACCTGTTGAGCTCGAATACAGATTCTTCGATCGGCCATTGGAGACCTGAGAATCGAGGGGATTGAGCGTCGAGAGGATGGGAATTTGGGGAAATGAAATGAAACCCTAGGTGTTGATGGTCTCAATGAAACTATACCCTCCATGGATGAAGAATTAATAATTACTTGTCTTGGGGACAAAGTCGACACAAGGATGGATTGATCTGTCGTCGGTGCCGGAGATCGGAGAGGGAAAATGCTTTGTCAAGATATTTATAGATATACTAGGATTTATCTGTAGATATTTATAGGTTTTTTTTGGAACAAAATAAAAAATCAACTTTTAATGTTTCACTCATTTTGAGTAATATCATTTTCTAACATTTGTTATTATAGAAAGATAAAATAAATTAAAAAAGTCTAAAAAATTAAATATTTACTAACCTTACAAAACACCACTTATATATATATATATATACTAGTGTTTATAAATATTTATAGATATACTAGTATTTATATTTATAGGTATATTACTTCTTTCGTCTCAAAATATTAGTCTCTTATTTTATTTTTTATTATCCCAAAATATTAGTCCATTTTCAAAAATCAAGTATAAAAATAATATAATTTTTCTATTTGCCATTCTTTTAAATTCATTAACAACATAAAAAGTATAATTATGATATTGATATTCTCAAAAAATGTACTATCAAAGGGTAATTTTGGAATATCATTTTTTTTAAGGTGCAATAATTTATTATAAAAAAAAGTTAAATTCCTCAAAAGGGACCATTATTTTGGGACGGAGGGAATAGTATTTATATTTATATATAGATAAGTCTTGTTTGGGAGGTTGATTATTTTATGTTGTGTCTGTTTAGTTGAGAGATTTAAAAAGGAAGAGAAAAAATAAATAAAATATACTTATATTTTATTTAATTTTACATCATTTTTCTCTTCTTTTTTTTTTTCAAATTTCTTCTTAAATTCTCAAACTAAATAGAACATTAGTGTTATTTTAGTTAATTATTTAACTATTTTAACGGTTAAAATAGTTATGTTTAAAAATTAATTAATTTTTTTAATTAATTTCATAATTGTAACAATAAAATAAAATAAAATAATTATGAATTAAATATTTTATTTTATTTTATTAATTATTTTAATTTATTGTAACAATAAAATAAAATAAAATATTTTATTTTATTTTATTTTATTAATTATTTTAATTTATTTTATCTTTTAATTGATTATTTTCAACTCACGGTCTTTCCAAGCACCCTATAGTGGAGGAGACTATATACTTCTTTTTTGGGGGATTTTTTCCATTAATTACACGAAGATCTCACGGTCGCCGATCTAGTTTTGTCCTTAATTTTTTTTGGCCTTTTTTGGGGGGATTTTTTCCATTAATTACACGAGGATCTCGCTGTCACCGACCAAGTTTCAGATTAAAAAAATAAAATTAATTCGTCTAAAAAATAAAGGGGAAAAAAAATCAAATTTGAACATTGATAACAAATAAAACATTGATAACAAATAAAATTATGGTTGATTTGCCAATAAATTTCAAAATATAATTTTGTGTATTATTTAGTTTTTTTTTTTTTCTTCTTCTTCTTCTTCTGAATTCAAATGTCCCATTAAAGTGAAAATTACATAAAATGATAATCACTTACATGTTTGGGTTTAATTTTTTAAGGATAAAAATGAGTTTTTCAAATTGTAAAATTACACATTTAGGAAATTTGCATTATAGAAGTTTTAAATTTTTCCTCATTTTAGAATAAATCTCACATTACGAACAAAAACCTAATACTCTAATACAACATTCCAATAATATAATACTTCAATATAACACACTAAAAAACTCATTAGTGTACTTTTCTTAAATGTAACAACGTGTCACTCAAAAAAACTCTTTGGTGTACTTTTTCCAAATGTAACGCTCCAATGTAATACAAAAAAAAAAAAAAAAATCTTTAATGTACTTTTCTCAAATGTAATACTCAAATCAGTGTAATCTCAAACGTAACATTCCAATGTAACACACAAAAATACTAAAAAAACTCTTTAGTGTATTTTTTCAAACGTTACATTCATAATTTGAAATTATACATTTACTCAAAATTTATTAAGGAATATTTGTACTGAAAAATCTCACATTCTTTCTTTTTTAATGTTACATTGGAGTGTTATGTTTAAAAAAAGTACACTAAGAAGTTGTTGTCGTTGTTGTTTTTTTTTTTTTTTTTTTTTTTTTTTTTTTTTTTGTGCTACATTGGAGCGTTATGTTTGGAAAAAATACACCAAATAGTTTTTTTTTTGTGTTACATTAAGGAAATTTTTTAGAGTGTTATATTGAAATGTTACGTTTGAAAAAAGTATACTAAGGAGTTTTTTTGTGTGTTACATTAGAATGTTACACTAATGAGTTTTTTTAGAGTATTATATTAGAGTGTTATATTTAGAAAAAGTGTTGGACAATCTTCACTATAATTAATTAATTCAGTTTGTGTACTTAACAACAAACAGAATTTAAAAGAAATAAAGGAAAGGAGAGAATTTGTTTGATTACAAAAATCAAACTCGAAATAAAAATAAACAAATAAAAACAGATTTTATTTTGTTATAAAAATAAAATTAAAATATGATTTAAATAAATAATAAAATACCGAAAATAAATTAAATAACTTACTTGATTAATTTCTTCGAATTATAATTTGATCAAGTCCAGTGTTTGACACTGTGTCCTTAAGATAGATTTGTCCTCTCCTCGGTGCTTTCAGAATGTGGACGTCTATCTCCCAGGATGAAATGATCAACTACAAACAATAACAGCACTACAAATTGTTTGCCTAACGAACACACTAAGTGTTTATACTCTTTCTCACAAAAATAAAATGCAGCAAAATGAAGAATAGAATTTGCAGAGGTGAAATACAAAATTTCTGAATCTTAAACATCAAATGAGGGTTGTCCTATTTATAGATGTAAAGGTGGCTATAGGTTTTGAATTGAACAGGTATGAAACCTGTTTTTGAATTCAAACAGATTTGAATCTGTTGGGTTCATAATTTAAACAGATAAAAAACAGGAAGGGTCCTGTTTGGATGTACAGTAAAACCAGACCAGTTTATTTCCGGTTTAATTTGAAAACGGGAAGGGCCCTATTTGGATGTACAGTAAAATCAAACCAGTTTATTTTGAATTCTGGATTTTATTTTACTAAAAATAAAATTAAATTCAAATGTTTTTGGCCCAAAAAGATTAGTTATTGGGCCGAACAAGCCCAACCCAACCACGCACCCGCGCCCAAGCCCAGGCTCGGCCCAGCCCAGCCCAGCCTAGCCTGCCCGACCGACCGGACGGACGGCAGCAGCGGCGCGCACGCGCTTGTGTGGTGATTTTTGGATCCAATAGGTCTAGCCCATTTTGCCCATAACCTCTTCCTCTAAAACACTTGGGTACCCCTTGGGGCACACCCTAAGTACCAAACCCATGCCTTATAAACCCATTCAAAACTTCCCACCAAATCAATGTGGGACAAGCCTTATTCTAACCTTTAAGGATTTTCCACCAAAACTCTATTTCCATGGAGCACACTTTGGCTTCAATTTCCCATTCACTCGGTAATGGTTTTGAGCAACCAAATATACCACGTGAATCACAACGCGGCATAGAACGCGTTACCACTTTGACCCGCGACAAGCGACGCTCGGGGCCCACCTAAAAAATAGACCAAACTTAGGAAAAAATTCTGGTTTTACCCAGAATTTTATAACCATTTCCAACAATCCCCCACATGAATGGAATTTGATGACAACGGAAATACAACAATATACAGACTTTATTGAAAGAGTATAAGTCGAAAATATCTTGCATCAGGATAGGTAGCTTTCGGCCTTGAACCTTTCCTAGTGAAAACCTATCGGATTTACTGGCTAACCAATGGACGCGATGTCTTAAATTGTTCAGCCGTTTGTGTAAGCCAAGACAATAGATTTCACACAAAATATCTTCTAACACATCGTAGTTCTCACTGTTGTGTTCATTTTGGCCTTGAACGCACCTGGTTTTCATGAGTGTTTCTAAAGAATGTAGCCTTTTGCATTTTCATAGAACCGGCCCAGTTCGACACTCATATAGGTGATTCTTATTGTGAGTATCTCTTTATACTCGCCTTGATTTTATGCCTCAATCAAGATATAAGTAATCATTAAAAGCAAAGCTTATCCTTATACCCCTACATACAGCAAATGTTGCAGATATCACTCTCACCATAGGAATCGGTAGGGAATTTTAAGCCCTTAGTGATTTCTGGCGCAAATGTTGCAGATATCACTCTCACCATAGGAATCGGTAGGGAATTTTAAGCCCTTAGTGATTTCTGGCGAGCTATACATAACTTAGTTGTCCCTTTGAACTTAGTTCTTAGGATCTCCAGTCATATAAGTAGGGTTACCATTATGACGACTCTTATGTAATAGGTTTTAATCCCATTCCCTTTGATGAACTATACACTTGCTCTTTTGTCAAACCTTTTGTAAACGGATCCGCAATATTCTTTTTAGATTTTATATAATCTATTGAGATTATCCCATTTGACAACAACTGCCTAACGGTATTATGTCGACGACGAATATATCGTGACTTACCGTTATACATATGATTCTGTGCCCTGCCTATTGCAGATTGACTATCACAATGAATACAAATAGCTGGCACAGGTTTTGGCCACATTAGAATGTCTTCTAAGAAGTGACGAAGCCATTCTGCTTCTTCTCCTACTTTGTCTAAAGCAATGAACTCGGATTCCATTGTAGATCGTGCGATACATGTTTGTTTCGTGGATTTCCAAGAAACAGCAGCGCCTCCCAGAGTAAAGACATATCCATTTGTGGATTTTGAATCTTTAGTATCCGATATCCAATTGGCATCACAATAACCTTCAAGTACTGCTGGATATCGAGTAAAGTTCAAACCATGATCACGGGTGAATCTTAGATATCTAAGAACCCGAATGATCGCTTTCCAATGGTCTTTTCCGGGGTTACTAGTGTACCTACTCAATTTACTGATAGGATAAGCTATATCAGGACGAGTACAATTCATTAGGTACATTAGGCTTCCAATGATTTGGGAGTATTTTAACTGAGACACTGCATCACCTTTATTTTTCGATAAAAAAAGACTGATGTCTACAGGTGTTCTAGCTAAAGTCATATCATCATTGATAAATTTATCAAGAATTTTCTCAATATAATGAGATTGAGATAACGCATATCCGTCAGATGTTTTAGTAATTTTCATTTCTAATATAATATCTGCGACCCCCATATCTTTCATATCAAATCTTTTGTTAAGCATTTGCTTAGTTGATTTGATCATGTTTTGACTGCTTCCAATGATAAGCATGTCATCTACGTAAAGACAAACTATGACATATCCTTGGTTAGTGTTTTTAACATAGACGCATTTGTCATATTCGTTTATCTTAAACCTATTAGTAAGCATTGCATGATCAAATTTTTCATGCCATTTCTTAGGTCCTTGTTTTAATTCATAAAGGGATTTTACAAGTCGACAAACTTTCTCTTCTTGCCCTGATACTACAAACCTTTCGGGTTGCTCCATATAGATCTCTTCATTTAGATCGTCGTTTAAGAAAGCTGTCTTAACATCCATTTGATGTATTTCTAAATTAAACAACGCTGCTATAGAAATAAGCATGCGAATGGATGTTATTCTTGTCACAGGGGAATATGTGTCAAAATAGTCCAAACTTTCCTTTTGTCTGTAACCTTTAACTACAAGTCTTGCTTTATACTTGTCAATCGAACCATCTACTTTTATTTTTCTCTTGAATATCCATTTATATCCAAGAGGTTTAGAACCTGGTGGAAGATCCACCAATTCCCAAGTATGATTTTGCATAATGGATTCAATTTCATTATTAACAGCCTCTTTCCACAAAGGTGCTTCAGGACCTGTCATTGCTGCCTTAATGCTTTGAGGTTCATTTTCTAACAATTATGTCAGAAAATCTGGACCAAAGGATTTTGATGTTCTCACTTTCTTACTTCTTCTTGGTTCATCATCAGTTAAATCCTGTTGGTCGAGACCATTACTAGTCTCTTGTGTTTGATTGTCATTAGCCTCTTGACTTTGTGTACAATCATAAGTTCTTTTCTGTGAACTTAATTCCTGTCCTTTCAAGTAAGGAAAGACATGTTCAAAAAACACAACATACCTTGACTCTATAATAGTGTTCACATTTATATAAGGTATTTCTGATTTATAAGTCAGAAACCGATATGCACTACTATTCTTAGCATAACCAATAAACATACAATCTACTGTTTTTGGTCCAATCTTAGTTTTTTTAGGAACAGGAACTTCAACTTTTGCCAAACACCCCCACACTTTTAAGTATTTGTAGGAAGGCGGTCGATCTTTCCACAATTCATAAGGAGTGCTGTTGGTTTTCTTGTGGGGTATTCTGTTAAGAACATAATTAGCAGACAATATTGCTTCCCCCCACAAGTTCTGTGGTAAGCCTGAACTTAGTAACATGGCATTCATCATTTCTTTGAGGGTTCTATTCTTTCTTTCAGCAATTCCATTTTGCTGAGAAGAATAGGGTGCTGTAGTTTGGTGAATAATGCCATGTTGTGCACAAAATTCATTTAATGGTGCATCATATTCACCACCCCTATCACTTCTAACCATTTTAATGGTTTTACCAAGTTGATTTTCAAATTCTGTTTTGTAGAGTTTAAACATTTCTAAGGTTTCATCTTTACTTCTAAGTAAATAAACATAACAATATCTTGTGTAATCATCGATAAATGTTATGAAATACTTTTTGCCTCCTCTAGTTTGAATAAATTTTAGATCACATACATCAGTATGAATTAATTCTAGAGGTTCGGTTTTCCTTTCAACCGATTTAAATGGAGCCTTAGTTAGTTTCGCTTATACACAAATTTCACATTTATGATTAGGATTAATTTCAAACTTTGGTATATATTCTAAACCAATTAATCTACGCAAAGCATCAAAATTCACATGTCCTAATCTACCATGCCATAAATTCGACTCAAGAATATAAGCAAAAGATGTGTTATTCTTATTCATAGCAACTTTCGGTACAACTGTCATTACATTCAATTTAAAGAGACCATCACTCATGTATCCCTTACCAACATATATACTACTCTTTGTTAATACAAATTTATCAGACTCAAAGACAAGCCTAAAACCATTTTTACTTAACAAAGAACTAGAAACTAAATTCTTCCGGATGTCAGGTACATGCAGTACGTTGTTGAGGGTCAGTTCTTTCCCTAATGTCATCTTCAAGATCCCTTTCCCTTGTCCAGCCACAGTAGAAGTAGAAGAATTTCCCATAAAAAGTTGTTCACCATTTGCAGCCTCATTGTAGGTAGTGAACATCTTCTTGTCTGCACATATGTGACGAGTTGCTCCAGTGTCAACCCACCACTCTTTGGGATTTCCAACCAAGTTAGCCTCAGACACCACAGTAGAGAGGTTGATGTCATTCACTCCGTCAGAGATGTAATCCAATTCTGTTACATTGGCCTGATTGGCGGTCTTCTTACTTGTACTTCCATGATCCTTCTTAGGATGGCGGTAGTCAGAAGCTCGATGTCCAGTCTTGCCACAGTTATAGCATTTTCCTTTGAACTTCTTGTTGCCATTGTTGTTGCCTTGTTTAGGACCATCTCCAGTAAACTTCTTATTTTTGTTATGTGGTTTATGAACTTGTTCAACCACATTAGCCTTGGACTTAATGGGATTTTTCCCATTCCTCTTTTCAGCCTTTCGGTTATCTTCCTCAATTCTTATTCTCACAATCAACTCATCCATGATCATCTCTTTGCGTTTATGTTTTAAATAATTTTTGAAATCTTTCCAAGCTGGTGGTAACTTTTCCACTAAAGCAGCGACTTGGAAAGACTCACTAGGAGACATACCTTCTGAATGAATATTATGCAAAATTATCTGAAAACTTTGAACTTGAGATATTACCGTTTAGGAGTCTACCATAACAAAATCCAGAAATTTACAGACGACAAATTTCTTCGTGCCGGCATCTTCTGTCTTGTATTTCTTCTCCAAAGAATCCCATAATTCTTTTGTTGACTTCAGAGGACTGTAAACATTATATAGCATGTTGTCAAGGCCATTGAGGATGTAGTTTCTGCACAGGAACTCTGAATGTTTCCAAGCATCTACAGCGGCAACAACTTGCCGATCACTTTCACCTTCTTTAAGTGCTGGAGCCTCTTCATGGAGAAACCGGGCCAAATTAAGAGTTGTAAGATAGAACAGCATCTTCTGCTGCCATCTCTTAAACTCAGTACCGTTAAATTTTTTCGGGTTTTCTCCATGATTGATTGGTACATGAACATGGTTCTCGATAGGGACCGGTGTTGGTGTAACAATAGGAGTACCACTACCAGATGCAGTTTCAGTTGTAGTAGCCATAATCTCTGATTACAAAAACCTAAAAAAATTAAAACACAAATTAATTTTCTAGTTACTAAAACCAGAAAATAAATTATAACACAACATAATTTTATTTGTGTTAACTTCTCTAGAAGTGGAGCAGTGATCCAGAAAGGATGGAAAAACAGAGTGATGGAGGATGGCAGCCGGTGGTTCGACGTCATAGCGGAAGAGGAGTTTGGAATAGTTGGGTGAATGTGTCTATCTACTCTGTTTTTGTGGATAATCTACCTGAAGCCATGCGAGCCAAAGGGATGTACTCAATATTCTCTAACTATGGTGTAGTGGTAGATACTTTCATTCTGAATAAGAGGAGGAAATTGTCATGATCCCGATTTGGTTTTGTCAAGTATAATTTCTCTGTTGCAGCAGACATGGCTGTTCAAAGAGCTAATGGACTCTGGTGTGATGATAAAGCATTAAAGGTAAAGAATGGCAAATTTTGTGAAGGACTATGGTATGAAATATAAGGCTGGCTCAACAATGCAGTCTAGAAAGTTTGCAGAGGAACCCATTAGAACACGTGCTGGGTACCAAGGTAAGAGATCCTGTTGCGGAGGTGGTAAGCGATAAAATAGCAGGATCCAATACCACCTGCATCATCAAAGCCTATGAAGAAGGCAATGGATGGCTATATGAAAGTGTCATAGCTAGGTTAAAACCATTTCTCACCGTGGAAGACTTTCAGAAAGAAATAGCAATAAGAGATCTTGGGGAAGTTCTAGTTAGAGTCGGTGGTGGACGAGATCTGGTCCTATCTTTCCCATCAAAGGAGGTCATGAAGGGAAAACTTATGTTTATGAAGAGCTGGCTTAATGAATGGTGTGATTCAGTCCTCGAATGGAAATATGGATGTCTTTGGCTCAAGAACGGCATGTTTGGCTTAGTTGCTATGGAGTTCCACTAAATCTTTGGAATTGTAACACTTTCATTAACATTGGCAAGGTGTGGGGTGTTGTGTCTGCTTTAGATGAGGACACTCGTAACTTAAACCATTTTCAATATGGAAAAGTGAAGATTGCGACAAGCTTTATGGAACCAATTAATCAAATCCTCAATTTAGAATGCAAGGGTGTTCTTTACCCAGTTAGGGTGCGTGAGGAGCAAGTCATCTTCATCAAAGACACAAAGTTGTCTGGCCTCAGCAATTCATCTGAAAGGTATTTTGGTGGAAATCGAAATGCTACTCTTGTAAAAGGGGACAATCAGATTGCAGATAGAGGGAGTAAGCATGAGGAAGATGTTGACCATGTGGCTATCCTTGATGGCAATGAGGTGGACCCGAGTGCTGAGGTGGAACGAATAGCAGCTGTGGAAGCACGCGATAGCAATAACGTCATGGTGGAGGATGACCAGCTCAGGGACACTTCGGTGGTGGCTGAATCAGATCTGCAAATAGGTATGTCAGAAGATATAGGCTACGCATGCCAGGATAGCTCTGCAAGACTGTTGGTGAGTCCCAAGATGAGAGCCGTTGATGGCGGTGGGAGTTTCGAAGGTGAAATTCAAATTCAAACTTCTGGAGTGATCAAAACCTTGTGTGGGCCTAAAATTATGGGCCGAGGGATTAATTTAGTAGTGGATCTGAAATCAACTAATGAGTCTAATGGATCTAGTGTGGGCTTAGTTTTGGACCATTCGGTTGTTGGCCCAAGTAAGCTAGCTCCTCTCAATGTTGGGCTGGTCCCTTTAGATGTATGCAACCTAAGTTTACCTTCTGCTCCGATCCTCCAAAGTGATGGAGTTGTGGGTCATCTTCATCCCCGGCATATAGGGGGGTTGAGTGTCACTAGCTCACCCCCAAATAGTTTCACTTCTTTAAGCTTACAAAGGAAAGCAACAAGCAAAAAGCATCGGCAGATGAAAAGCTTACAGTTTGGACCTTCTAGATTCGGGAAATCAACATTGAACCTGCGAAACGGAGCTGTCTTCAGATCAGGAGCAGCTGCCACTTCACTCTCCATGGCAAGTAAATCCAGTAGAGGGAGGATTGATCTGTCTGAGGCGAAAGCAACTTTGGAATTGGGTAAATCTCTCGGCATTGATTTTGAAGGCAATGATGAGGAGGTTATAGCAAACTACTGTAGTTAGAAGCCAATGACTTGGAGAAAGTTAGAACACAGGTTGGGGATGCCAACTAGGCTACTGTTGTCAGGGGACCATTAGTGTATAATTTGTGTATATGAAGATTCAATCATGGAAAGTATAGTGGATGTTTGCTGTGATGCTGGTATGCTTTGCTGAGTTTGAGTGTCTGGGTGGCAGATTGTCTGTGGTGGTTGAGTGTCTGTTATGCTGGTCTGCTGGCCTGCTGGCTGTATGGGTTGAATGTTGATGTGTTGGATGGTTAAATGGGTTGTAGTGCAGGTCTAGTGGCTGTCCAGGCTGAAGGCAAGATGGTCTGCTAGTTGTATGGGCTTTAATGCTGGGATTTGGTTGTATGGGCTGTATTGCAAGTATTCTGGTTGTCCGGGCTGAAGGCAAGGTGGTCTGCTAGTTGATTGGGCTGTAATGTGCTGTTTTGCTGGTTGTAGGTGGCCTTGTGGTGAAGTTGTTTGGCTGGGTGTGCTATTTTTTAGTTGTTTTCTTTCTGGTTTTTGTGTTTTTTTTCTTCTGCTTCTTTTGTTCTCTTTTTGTTGGTTTCTCACCAACTGGCGCTTGGAGCTTTGTGCTAGCTCCAAGTTCCTCTTTATTGATGTAGTCTATCTTTTGGTTGCTTTCATCAATAAAGATTTTCTTTGCCGATAAAAAAAAAAAAAAAAAAATTTATTTTCCTTGTTACTAAAACTAGAAAAATAAAATATCACAATAATTTTTTGTAACACAATTAATATTTTGCAATTGTTAATGACACCAGTATATTACTACTAGTTGTCAAAGAAAAGAGACAGTATATTACTACTATCTGTCAAATAGCATAAACACTATTTGTTTTTCTAACCAGAATATGTCTTTATGAAATCAGAAAATTAAATACAATGAAAATACCAAAAAATATTCTGTCTTAAGATTGTTGGACAATCTTCACTGTAATTAATAAATTCTGTTTGTTGTTAAGTACACAAACTGAATTAATTAATTACAGTGAAGATTGTCCAACAAAAAGTACACTAAGAAGTTTTTTTTTTGTGTTACATTAAGGAATTTTTGTGTGTGTTACATTAAAATGTTACACTAAGGAATTGGTTTGGAGTATTATATTAGAGTGTTACGTTTGGAAAAAATACACAAAGTAGTTTTTTTGTGTGTTACATTAAAGTGTTAAATTAAGGAGTCTTTTTTAAAGTGTTATATTGGAGCATTGCGTTTGGGAAAATTATAGTAATGAATTTTTTTTATGTGTTATATTAAGGTATTGCATTAAGATTTTTTTTTTAATATTACATTAGAGTGTTGCGTTTGAGTGTTACATTGGAGTATTACAATTTAAAATACATTTGTTCAAAACTTACCAAGTAGTTTTTGTTTTGTACATTTTTTGAAAAGTTTGAAAAATCCCTCATCTTTTTGAAATGTTTGAAGAATTCCATATTTTAAGTTATTTTTGTATTCATTTTGAAATGTTTTCTAAATAAAAAAGATTTTTATATAAAAATTCATTCCAATTTGATTCCCATATATTGTATATCTTACCTTTATAGCACAACAACAACAAAAAAAAAAAAAAAAAAAAAGAGAGAGAAGGAAATAATAAAAATAATAAGGTATAACCGCAAAATTTAATTTTTAAATAATACATTAAATATACATTTCCAAAATCAATAGGACTAATTGATCTATAAGAAAATCCTTAGGACTAAATAAATCATTATTCCTCAAGATGGGATTTATAAGTAAATTTTCCTTATATATTTCCAAATCTATTACAAAATAAATGTATATATGAAGAAATTATGTATCTCACTAATCCGATTGAATAACTAATCTTAAACTAATTTAATGCATTATTAATCACAGGACTATTAATCTCATAAATCAAAGATGCCCAAATAGTATTAGTCCAGAGGAACTCGCTGGTACGGGTTGAGATTGGGCTTCAAAGTATAATATTAAGCTTACAGTAATTTAAAAGTTAAAAAGTTAAAAAATAATAAATTATATAAAAAGTCGAATATTTGCTTATTTTCTCTACTCTTTTTTTCATTTTTCTCGTAAAAAAGAAAAAAATCATCATAAACATATTAATTTTTTATCTCATATTTTAATTAAAAAGTCAAAAATTTATTTCTAAACAAGACTTTAGTTCAACCCAATTCGACCAAGGTATTGGCTTGAGTAGGGTAAAGACTAGTTGAGTAACATTACAGGTCCTCAACCAAATGATTACCCTTAATTGAATTTTAAAATTTACAATCAGCATTTAATTAAACTTTGTCGAGTCTGTTTAACAACTTTGTTGATTCTAACCTCGGTTAAAGGAGGAGGGATTATATGTTAGTAGGTAGTTAACCATCAACACGTAAAAAAATCCTCGAATCCCTTATAAAATGATACTTTGAATGAATCAAGTGGAGAAGAAGAATTTATGTAGCCAATCTCATTTGATAAGATTTAAGACTTTATTTGGTTTAATTTGATTTGACTTACAATCAACATTTAATTAAATAATAATAATAATAATAATAATAATAATGTTACATATCCTAAATAATTTATCAAAAAACTACACTCATGAGAGTGTTTAGTAGTTTTTTTGGTATTTTATTTTTTCTTATTCTTAGTATTATTCAATAATAATAATAATAATAATAATAATAATAATAATAATAATAATAATTTTCCCAATATGACCATAGTAAAAACTAATAAAAAGCAATCATAATTAAAAAACAAAAACAAACAAACAAAACTAATCAAATCATTATCATAGGATTAAACTATTAAAATTGCAATTTTTTTTTTTTTGAAATTTATTGGAAAGTCCTATTTTCGGAAATATTATACTATTTGGTCCTATGTTTTAAATGGTCGATTGCGCAGTCCTTTTTAGGTGGAATGTGTGACCACAAAGTCCTTTTTCAAATGTGGGTGAGGGCTGCTTAGACAGATATAGCCTCAGTAATTTAGTAGGAAAGTTTGTTATTTTTGGGAATAGGTGATTAGATGTTTTGGAAAGTGGGGAGTGTATTTTCGTTTACAAAGGTTTCCAAAGGAGGGGAATTAGGGTTTTGAATTTTTCTTGCTTAACGACGTGGGTGAGGAGTTTTATTGCAGACAACGTGAAAAGAGACGACCGTGTTCAAGTATACCTCGCTTTTGTCACACCTTCACATTTTGTTGCATCATGGGTGAGAATTGGCAAAATCACCGTGTTTCGCATTCTGAAATCAAAATTTTTTAAATACCAATGTTAAATGCAATGGCAATTACAGATATTGTCAGTATGCACGAACATTTTGTTAGGGGTTTTGGTTGCTATTTGTGGATTACTGTGTGAACGTAAACCCCATTTTCTCTGTTTGTTGCTATTCGTGGCTTACTAATGCAATGGCAATTACGGATATTGTCAGTATGCACAAACCTTTTGTTGGGGGTTTTTGTTGCTTTTTGTGGATTAATATGTGAACGTAAACCCTATTTTTCACTGTTTGTTGCTGTTCTTGGCTTACTAATGTTTACTGTGTGGATGCTAACGTCCATTTCTGTTCACACATAGACACTTACGTTGTGTGTGTGTGTGTACCTTCTATCATTGGTGTTTTTTTTTTTTGAGAAACTTATTTCTCTCATGCAAATGGACTCCTTCTTTATGTTACTATGTTATTATCATTCAGTCAATGTCACATACGAACTGCAACCACCATACAACTTCTCCAAACTTGTTGATTTTTGTATGTACCAAATATGGTGGCATATCACCGGGGGAAGTTCTATTGTTTTACAAGATCCCGGGGTACAACAATTTTGCTTTGCAAAACGACGTTGACATGCATAACATGGTATGCCTTGCCCGTGCATTCCATGCACAACTTGTTGATGCCATTATTGAACAACACCGAGTTGAAGGGAAAGGTCGTCGTGTTGATGGCCCATCCAATCCGAGGGCTAACTCTCATGACGTGGTATGTAGGCGTAGCGTTGTGGACATTGATGACGATGTGGACTTGCTGCCAACATTTTGTCCGAATAATGACAAGGCGTTCCTTTTAGCTTCATGGGTAATTGGTTCCACACACATCGGCCAGTCGTTTGAGTATGGAGCTTCGGACTTCCGCAATGTACTAAGGAAGTTTGCCGTCGAATGTGGGTTCCAGTTCAAATTAAAAAAAAAAAACAACTCCGTTTGTATAATCGCTGTGTGCGAGATGCACGAAACCAATGGTTGTACGTGGTTTGTTCATGGTCGCAGGTTAAAGGCAAACAGATTTTTTTACATACGAAAGTGGAGCAGTGAACACATTTGCGGTGTCCCCATATGCACTTTGAAAAACGCTGTAACATGCCCGGGGGGTACCCGCGCCCGTTAAACAGCTCGAACTCCCGAGATCTCTTTGATCTAGTCTCACGAGTGCAATGTGAAACGTAGATGAGAGTCCAAATTTGGCAACTTTTATTGAAAATCCATTTTATTGCAATTTGGCAAAAATGGACTGTGTTATCAGATCTCAGAGTCGCCACCTAATATTGTGGGAAATTAGGAAATCCATGACTCAGTGCCAAGGCCACTGTTCGTCGTAACCGAGGATGCTTGGCTCGAAACCTTAGGTATGAGAGGGGAAGGTCAATAATGAGCACCCTCGCTCACCCGATCAAAAGATCGGCCTCTACTAAACCATGATATGAATTTTATTTTCTTTATATGTTCATGTTCTAATTATTTAGTAAATCCTAAAATTTACTATGTGAAGCATACAAGGTATATACTAGTTTGCTCAAATTGGAACAATTCAACTTCATGTTTGTTTTTCGAAAAGGGTTTGAATTTGCCACTTGACAAAGTGGGCTTAAAGTTTGTGAATTTGCCACTACAAAGTGGGCTTAAAACGTACATTCGTTGAATCATTCCAATTCAATCAACAAGCCTTCATCCACAGGCATTCATACAGTTATATCAAGTAAACAAGTAGCCTCATGGTAGAATGCTAACACATAGTAAGAAAAACACATACAAATGAGATGCTAAAGCATAAAAACTCACAGATTGACCGACGTCCCTCGAACAGCTACAAAACAAAGTTAGTAAAATATGTATGATCTTATATACAGAATCCTAATGCAATTCACTCATGAGATGCACTAAAGATTCGGCTTCTAAAATATGGCATGCGAATCATCTCAATAACATGAGGTAGCGCATAGAATCACAAAAGAATTGATTAAACCCATACATGTAAATGTAGCCGAATCTTAATGCATGAGACATGAATGTAAAGCATGGATATCCACAGCATGTCAAATATATACATATGTACAGGTAGGAAAAGCGATTAAAGAATGGGATAAAAAGAAGCGGGGTGGGGAGATTATTACAACACTTTAAATATTACAGATCCAAATAAAAGAGAGGATAAAATAAAATATAATCTCACAAACACTCAAAATAAAAATAAAAGAACTGCATGTCAACCTCTTTCTCCAACTCTCCCACTCTCAGTCTTAGTGCATCAACTAACTGATCAGGCTCCCACTGCTCAAGCTTTGGATCAACACCAATTGGGTTATGAGCACATGCATAATGAAGTAGAACTGAGTTCATCTAACAAGCCTTGGACATTGAGCTCACGTGTTGCTGGATCATGATAGCAACAAGTCTTCACTGATAACCCTTCTTCCCGTGGAAAGAATCCCTTTTACATGTTTGACATCACTAAACTCGCCAGCAACTGTTTTCTCAGCTTTCACCGTTGGCTCTTCATTCATGGGAACTGTTCTTCCCTCGACAACATCTTCCACTTGGGCAACGAAACCCTTGTTAACCTTGAAGAAATGATTGGTGTTATAAGATCCCCAAATGAACAAGTTTGAAGATGTGTTCGGTAGTTTGGGGTGCCACAGTCGGATAGAAACCAGATTCAATATCTCCGTAATTTTTCTTGGGTGCGGGTGCACTCATCGGCCATGGTTGTTCGGGTGATGATCTGAAGCTCTCTGTGAACCTGAGAAAGAGACCCATGCATTGCCAGCTGGTCACGGTGGCCGTCGGGTTTAGCAGCTGCGAAGCTCCCTCAATGTCTGTTCCATTTTCTTCATGGAAAAATCGAGAATTTGCAGAGAGAGATCAAAACAAAAATAGAAGCAGGAGAGAGAGAGAGAGAGATCAGTGCATGTGTTTTTGTGTGTGTTGCTGCCGTGTGTCCATGTGATGTGTTGGGTGTGTATCAGTGAATGTGTGGGTGTGTTGTGGATCTTCAACCAAAAAAACTGCCGAGAGAGGGAGACCAGGTGCCGAGAGAGCCAGATCAGTGTTGTGTATCTTTTCTTGTGTGTATGTCTCTCTCAAAACAGTGTGTGTGTGTGTAGCTCAATTTGTGTGTCTCAAGCTTTGTGTGTGAGTATAGCAGTGTGTGGGTGATGAGTGTGTGGCCTCTCTCTCTAAACCCGTGTGTGTGTGTTCAGTGGTGAATGGGTGTGTTGAGTGGTGTTGTGCATGTGTGTTGGGATGGCAGTGGTGGTGTGGTGAGAGTGTGTGTTGTGCATGTGTGTGGTGTACTGCTGCCGTGAGTGTGTGTACAGTGTGTATGTGTGGAGAGAGAGACCCCGCTAGAGAGAGATGAGAGTGAGCCTTTTTTTGCATGTGTTCTCCTCTCAAAAATCTGTCCCTCTCCCTCTTTTTTTTCTCTAAAAAATATTATCCCTCGACTCTTGTTTTTTTAACCCACGAGGCCACTCCCTCTTTTCTTATCACCCACGAGACCACTAGCCCCTTATGTTGATTCTCTTTTCTTTTTTTATATCACCCACTCCACTTTCCCTTTTAAAAAAATACTCCACCACCGCCCCATTCCATCTTCCACCCATTTTTTTTCTTTTTTGTTGATTTTCTATTTTTTTATGTTTTATTTCTGTTTTTCTTTTTATATTTTTTTTTATCATTTTCATTTTATCAAATATCCAAACAAAACATTTAAAATATGTACCACCACACCAAATTATAGAAAATTATAAAATACTACAAATTAGTGATGGCCAGTATGGGTGAGGTTTGGGATTGAAATTTCAATTTGATTTTTCTGGTGAGGATGGTCAAACTAAAGTGCCCAAGTCTTAGGACAGGTCAAAATGGGGTGTCTACAAACGCGCTTGCCACGACCCAAACCTGCCTCTTTAGGTTTAGCGACGTAATCGGCTAGTAATCTTGGGATTACCCAAGGCCTCTTAACATAATAGCAAAAATATAAGGGGTTACGGAAGCAATTATACAAAATACAAGGTCCATAGAGCTGTTAAGACATACATGAGACAAATAAATTTTAAACTTATATAATGTCAAACATCCATAAAACTTATATCACCATGCATATAATGTCATGAGGGACTTAGCCCAATGTACAAATAAGAAAGACAACTAGCAAAACAACCAACAAAACATCTTCATGAGGTTCACAAAACTTGACTTCTCAAAAGGAACCTCCCCGGGAAGGCACAGTGGTTGGCTGACACAAAACACTCCAGGCAGCAACTTAGGCCTGGTCACGCTCGTGCTCACCTACATACATAATATAAATAGTGAGCGGAAGCCTAGTAAATAATAACAGAGTAAAGGGTTTAAATGAATGATGTTCATAATAGATTTAGAAATCAAAGATCATATCGAAAACAGATGTATAATCATACTCTTGTTCCAACTACATATAGAAATCAGAGTTCATGCTTAATTATACATGGTACATCCATTAGCGTTGTCATGCTTGTTAGTTCCATAAGGAACCTTCGGTACCGGGAAACTTGTATCATACTTGAGCCACGGTATTATTACCCCCGAGAAAGGGCCTTGAAACCACGGTATTGTTACCCCCCGGCAAGGGCCTTGTACTTGTAAACCACGGTATTATTACCCCTGGGCAAGGGCCTTGTGCTAAAGATGCCACGCATACTTGTCAAAAATTGGACATTCATTCATTGATACAGAACATAGCATTTCAGAAAGTTGATTATTTCTTGTCATATCATATAAGAAAATACTTTAACATGAACATAGCTTTACAAAGTTATTACTCATAGATGACTCCACTTGCAAAATAGACAAGTTAAGACAACTTGTGGCGCGTGACCTACACACACATAACAGAAACACATAATAAAACACACACTCGGTTGGTATTTAACTTCTTTCGTTTTGTCCTTAGTGTGTTTCTAGGTCTTATCCTCTTATTGAGCCCTAATTATGGCCCAGGAATGCCTAAGATGAAATGTGGATGCCAAAATATACTTTGGAACCCTTAACAAAACTTGCTGAAAACAAGGGTCACGCTTGAGCGCAACTTCCCTTGCTCGAGCGGTCATGCAAACATATGAAGGGTCGTTTAAGCGCAGATTCCCTCGCTCGAGCAGTCTGTAAATTTTGCAATATTACTGATTATGTGAAATCTCCACTCGATGGCTGCTCGACGATCGCTCGAGCGTGATACTGAGGTCCCCGCTTGAGCGTAACCTATGTCGCTCGAGCGGTCTGCAAAATGTGAAAACTTCTGGGAGCTTGCATTTCTCGCTCGAGCGAGCTTCCGGTTGCTCGAGTGTGCAGTGCAAGATTATAGGGTGGTCGCTTAAGCGTAGATTCTGTCGCTCGGGCGAAAATGCAAAATATGGAATTCCCAGATTGTACTCCCAAGCTCCAAACTCGAATTACACACTTCAAAACCCATCTTTTTGGGCCAAAATTCCAGAAAACACTTAGAAACTTATAAAATACTATGATTTGAAAATCATTTTACTAAATCAAGGACCCAAAGCATACCAATTGATCAAAACTCCAACTTGAAATTTAAGAATATGCCATAAACATGACATGCATGAATTACTTTGAACATAAGCTTTCCAAAACATGATCAATTAAGGTCAAATGGTAAGAAATGTGATGAATTCTCAAAACCAAGTTAAGATAGACATATGCATGTGAACATTCTTTAGAAATCTACTCAAGATATCATGATATATGCATGCATACATGACATGATTCAATTCTCTTCATTTCTAACTCAATCCTTGTATTATCCAATACAATTCTCTAGAGTTCATGTCCTACACATCATAATTGTACAATCTAAAGGTTGAATCCTTACCTAGGCTTGTCAATGATGCCCTAGATGATCAATTGTTGGAAATTCCAAGCCAAAATCTCCAAGTTCTCTAGCAGTCTTCTTAATTTGAGCTCAAACTTCTTCTTTTTTTCTCTCTCTATCCCACATTTGGTTTGTGTGTGTAAGCTCAAGATGTGTTGAGATGAAGAAAAAGAATGAGTGGAGACACATATGAGAGCCTTATATAGGCTTGGTTAATGGTTTAATTAAATTGTTGATCAACTAATCAATTGGACATTAGATTATTCTAATTTAATCATTCCGAATCGAATTCTAATTAAACCTACCATAATGTTCTAAAAATCCTAAATAGCACATAAATCAAGTCAATTTCATGTTTGGATGCCGATAAGGCCTTCAATTCTCAAGAAGAAACAGAAATGCAAACAGATCTTTCTACAATAAATAGATATAAGCACAATAATGCGACACACACACATGCAATTAATTCAGAATTTCACTTAATTACTGATTAGGCTCATTTATTCATGAATTAACGTTAATCAGAGGTCGGGGTTGTTACACCGCTGGTTGGCTCCGAGTTAGTTGCCGATATTATCACGGAACGGGTACGCGACAGACCACTCATACGACCAACTGAGGTCATATTGGATTTGATACAAGACTATGGTCTGGACATTACTTACCGTGTTGTGTGGCTTGGGGTCGAAAAAGCAAAAGGCGAACTATTTGGCGCTCACAACATCTCTTTCGACCAGTTACGTTGGTACAGTGACGCTGTGTTGGAATACAACCCCGACAGTTACATTAATATTGAGTATGATGACCACACACATCGGTTCACCCGGTACTTCATATCATGCAAAGCATGCATAGACGGGTTCAAGCATTGTTGTCCACTTTTATTCCTCGACGTAACTTTCCTTAAAGGACGTTTCAAAGGATTTCTACTCGCTGCCACTGTGAAGGACGGCAACCAAGGTTAGTACACCTCATCAACCTCCCAACAATGCACCAATTTTCTTGAATAACAAGTTAAAATAAAAACACACATAATTTCCCAAAACCCCACTGGCAGCCTGTTACGTATGTTGCATACTAACAAATTCAATTTACAACATTCCCGTCCTCATTCACAAGGTTGTTTCCACTAGCTTACGCAGTTGTCGACTCCGAGAACACTACAAACTGGTCATAGTTCCTCAGTCACCTCGCACAGGTGGTTGATGTCACACGACGACTCATATTCATATCAGACTGAAAAGTCAGGTTACTTGAAGCGATGCCAACCGTCTTCCCAACTGCAGAACATTCTTTTTGCCTCCAACATTTGCAACAGAACCTGCGAGACAAGTTACGGTACACAAACAATATGCATTGTGCTGGGTTGGTCACCAAATTACGCCACTGAGCGTACGCACGACGGTTGCTGCATTTAACTAGAAAATTGAACAGTTCCACAAATCTAGACGGGGTATCACAACTGAGTTGCTAGCAAATAAAAATCCATAACATTGGGCGAATGCATTCTTCAGGTACACATCTTAGTGTGCGAAAAAATTTCACATACAACATATACACATCCAGCCCTCCACTCACATATGCTACCAAGAACATAATTACTCTTTCACATTACCATTTGCAAGGGCCGCCGTTACGGCGAAATGTGTTCAAACGCCGCCGAATCATTCAACTCATGGGTATGGGAGGCACGCAACCTTCCAATTACTAGCATGGTTGATAGCATTAGGGAAAAAATAATGCGCCAAATGGCGAAACGTTGTGTGGCAGCCCAAACTTGGACTGGTGCGATCTTCCTCAAAATGGAATCCCGATTGGACAACGCCTTTAACAAGGGTAGGTCGTAGAATGTCAACCAGTCAAATGCAGACATATATGAAGTCCACTTGTTCCCATTTGTAACTGTGGACGTGGGCCATCGTACATGTTCATGCTTCTAGTGGCAAATCAAAGGCTTATCATGTGCGCATGCTATGATTGTTGTTCAAAAGAGTCGTAGGGACTTGAATGAACTTGTCGAGTCATACTTCCATGTGTCCAAATACCGTTCAACATATGAACCTATGATCTACCCAATACCTACTGTGCAACAACCATCGTTCAACCCTATCGATTATGTGATCAAACCCCCTTCTGTTAAACGTCCACCTGGCAGGCTGAAGAAAAAACGGATACTATCGGGGGGAGAGCATGTGCAACAAATTCGTTGTGGCCGATGCGGCCGTATGGGGAACCACAATAGAAAGACATGTAACGAACCAATATAAGCTGATTACATTTTCTCCAGCGCATGGCACCAACCACTATTCAACTAGTTTTCAAACAAGTCGTCCTAATGTTTTCGCACCAATAGCATATTACGCTTTTATTATTGTTATGTGACATTTATCGCAATCTTATGGTTTACCACTCCCCACCGAATAAATTGTTCACATCACATGGACTACATTATTTACCCATTTTTTACTCCATTTGCTACATTCAATGACAAAATCATACTAACATTAGCAATAAATACACAAAGTATGCATAGACTGTGACAACCCTACTATTTGTTATGCTAATTAATCTTAGTTATGCTTATAATTAAATGCCTAATATGATTTTGAGTGCTAATTATATGATTATATGTGGTTTTGAATTTTTATTTGTTCACCGTAGGAAAAATCTGTCATATTTTCTGCTATAATTTGAAATTAAAGACTGTAGAGGCTACAGAAACTGAAATTAACTGTATGATTGTGATTAACATAATTTTTAGAGCCTATGATAAAATTTAATTAAAAATTGATTCGGATCAAAATAATCAGATTAATTTACGAATTTGATGAAGTTAGAAGGATTGAAGGCTTCAAGGTCAAGTGCAAGGACGAATCAAGCACCGGAACATTGTGAGTAATATCTTAACAAAGATATTTTTGTATATGCATTATTTTCTAAATGATGCCTATGTGGTAAGATTCTAAACTTTTGAAGTGATATTATGAATGAATAGTCTAATCACTTAATTCGGAATGAAATATGCGAAGTGGTTGACGTATGGGTATGAAATAGGCCTAAGGTCGTTCAGTATATTCAGTAAGGATGTGGATGGGGCCTAAGGCCGTTCTGTATAATTGTTAAATGGGCCGAATGCCGTTCGGGATAAGGAATTGAATGGATCTAAGGTCATTTTGGATACAAGAATGAATATGTATATGACCATGGATTTAAATGTGTGCACACAAATGTGTAAGTGAATTCAACCTAAGGTCGTTCTGTGTGTAATGGACCCAAGGTTGTTTTGCATGCTACATGGACCTGAGGTCGTTTCGTGTTTGAGAAATGATAGAAAGGACCTGAGGTCATTTTGCTTTATTATTGATTTCCAAGCATAATAGTGAATTATGATTGTAAGAATTTTGTTCGCGAACTCTTTTGCTTTGGTATTATTCACTGGGTGTAAGCTCACTCCTTATTTATATGTATGTAGGTGACCAGCGGGATGCCCAGCCTCAACCCCAGTGAGCAATGAGAAACCAAGTTTTGAGGAGTCAACCAAGGTCACCTCACGCAAGAGGCCTTACTTTTGTTTTGTTTTTCCTTTTGTTCTTTTGTGGTCATGTATGACCAACCCTGAGTATAACCTTGATTTTTGTTAATACTGGCTTTGAATGATCCTGGACTTATGTAATACATACATAATATGGATGTTTGTATAGTGTGAGTTATTTCATATATGAGAATGTTCTGGTTGAGCCATGTATGCACAGCTTATTGGACAATATTTCCAAATTTTACTTCCGCAATTTGGCCCCCTATTATTAAATACGATTTAATTTCTGACTGAGGCCACAAGTAATCTCATGATTATTGGCCGGTTATGATTCTAATCCATAGGGGCGGGTTTGGGCCATGACATAGACCATATATGTCACCCCGCAATACAGACTCACTCACACAATTACGGCGGCAACACATCTGATTTACAAAACTAACATATCACCATTATCCACCACACACGTAATGAACTATAACATGGTTACACGCTTCTCCAGCGCAGTGCACCAACCACTTTTCACCTAATTTTAAAATGGTTCATTCTGATGTATCCGCACCAATAGCATATTACGCTTTTATTATTATTACGTGACATTTACATCAAACTTATGGTTTACTACTTCCCATTAAGCAAAATGTTTCCATTAATTAGACTACATTATTTGCAAATTTTACACTTGACCTGTTGACATTTTGCACATAAACATATTATCATGAGCAATCACTACACAATCTACGCATACACCATCTATGTCACCCCGCAATACAAACTCACGTACACCTTTATTGCGTTAACACATCTGTATTATAAAACTAACACATCACCATCATCCACCATAAATTTAATGAACTATACATGTTTTTACCATTCAAAAATGTCTCCCCACATTTCATAACTAACTGGTTTGCTACAACGTGCCTTCGCATGCGACTATTCACCATATAACCACATTGTTATCATGCACGTTCTGAACGCACCAAATAAACATCAATAAACAAATAACCAAAACATATGTCATTTCAAATTTAACCCATTGACTGTTCGAGGACACAAAACCTACTAAGTACCGTTGTGTTCATTGCCACATTATTGAAAACGTACCACAAAACATAATACTTACTACATAACATCCCTTCCAAAAACTAAAAAGCTTTGACATTATTATCAGTTAGACCTATTGTGCATGGCCAAACTATTCCCTACCCTACGCGCCGGATCATTCACAAATAACTTCACTGAGTTAGCTCGTAAAACGCTACAGTTGCCTCATTGCAATGATCGCCCAACATCCACATGATGCACGTGCTGCCTCATAATAGCATACACAATCACAACACAGTCCAACCTGCGTTACGTCACATAACAAATAACCAAGTCAACAAAATGACTTCAAAAACCAAAACATAACACCGCCAAGCAAATTGGTTCATGTCACACTTACGATTCTGGCCGTTGTTGTGGACAGTCAACCACTATTTCAAGTGCCATTTCAAAATCTTGCGTCTCTACCATGTCCTTCCCATTACGATCCTTTAACGACTAACGTTGAATTTTGGTCACAATATTCTTCTGCAACACCAACAACATACATCAAACAAATAATGACATTATAATTTTCACAATAGTCCTGAAAATGTAATCAATTCGACCCGCACTTACCAACTTTAGTGTTTCACCATAATGTGCACCAGCTGAACTATTCTTAGGCCGCAACGAATTGAAATGCCTTCAGCTGCCCATTTCTGTGTCATATACAACAAGTGTCCAGTGGGAAATGTGACATATTGGAAAATGAATGTAACGAGCACCTCTTGTAGCAACCAAGTTACTCATCACATATTTATAACGTGCAGACAAATTGACATTTTTCACCACATCCTGCATACCACAACATTATTACAAAACAGTGCCAACACACACTATGTAACACAACACCCGACATGAAACATGAACATACTGACCAGGCATATACTGCTAAAAAAAAACAAGGCTTCAGGGAACTCTTTCCCTATGTTCAACATGTTTTGTTCATCTGAAAGCACCTTCGTGTATGTGTCAATAACATGCCCCACCAACATATGAACATGAGAAGCCATTGTTTCCAACGTTAATAACACCCCAAAAACAATACATTCATATAAACATTAAATACCATTATTCAAAACCTTACACACACACTTACATTGCCTTGTACAGCGCCTTGTTGAACTATCCCTCTAACATTAGAGAAGTACACCGCGTTACCATCACTCCACCCAACCCACATGATGACACAACAAACATGTCCACAACTCCACATCAACGATACTAGAAACTATAGCTTGGCTTTTTCGCGCTCCCTTTCGGAAGCTCGATAAGAAAGCCATACAGTTTGGACTCCCGTGGTTCTGAATCTAATCGCATAAGTGCAATGTGAAACTGATAAACACCAAAGAGTACAAATTCGACAAATCGTTTTGGAAAATTGATTTTGAATAAAAAGTGCTAAAATTGGACTGCTTTGCCAGATATAGAGTCACCTCCTAAATATTTTATTTTCGGGAAATTTAGGAAGCCCATGACTCGTGCTAAAGGCCACGTGTCCGTCATCACCAAAGTTGCCTCAGCTCGGGAACTTAGGTACGAGAGGGGAAGGTCATGAATTGAGCACCCCCGCTCGCCCGATCAAAGATCTGTCTCTACTAATCATGATATGATATTTTATAAATATTATGTGCTCTTGTTCCGGTTATTAGACTAGCTTATTATGTGATGTGCACAAGCAAATATAGACTAGTTTACTCAATTTGGAACAATTCAACTCATGTTTGTTTACGAAAATGGTTTGAATTTGCCACCTCCAATGGCCTTAAAGTTTGCGGATTTTCCACCAAATATAGTGGGCTTAAAACATGATTTGCCACTCAACAAAGTGGGCTTAAAACTTATATTCGTTGAATCATTCCAATTCAAGCAACAAGTCTTCATCCACAGGCATTCAAGCATTTTATCAAGTAAGCATTTAGCCTCATGGCAAGCGTGAGAAAGACTCATGTAAAGAGGATGAAAATTTCGGGCTTGGGGCTGAGTTGAAGTAGTTGGTTTTTGGCCATTGAGGGAAGTGGTGACAGTGTTTACTTCTGAGCATTTTGCAGCTGTGCTACCATTAGTAGTAGCATTGAAACTGCGAACAACATTCTTCTTCAAAGGCTCGTTATCTTCCACAAAGATCCCTTGTTTGATGGCATCCTTGATTTGAACCCCCGTTTCATGAAACTCTGGAAAGGTAAACAGAGGTAGAACGATCATCTTCTGCAGCAACTTGCCATGCAGATTCTGAACAATTATCTTGATCTAATCTTTTTCAGAAGGCCTTGTAGTCATCATCGAGGCCTTCACTCTCCATCTCGTCACGAACTCTGAGAAACCTTCCTTTAGCTCTTGGCGGGTGGCTTCAAGATCACGAGTTGTGACTTCTATCTGTGTGTTGTAGGAGTATTGAGCAATAAAGGCCTTAGCCATCTCTTCCTAGTTTTGTTTCACAGAGTTCTCCAATTTTGCATACCAGATTGTGGCTATCCCAAACATGGTTCGGCTGAATAGTGACAACTTCTGGGCTCAGGTCAAACCCATTGGCCTCAGAATATCAGAAAACAGATGCAAATGCACCATCGGATCTCCTGAGCCATTGAAACGGTCAATATGCGGCATCTTAAACTGCTCCGGTAAGGTAACTGCCGATTCAATGTACCCAACCTCTATATCTGGAACAGAGTTGACCCCTTGTGCCTTTTTGAACAGCTTTTCCAACTTGTTGGCTTTGAGTGCGGTTGGATCAACTTCAAATTCGAACGGTGCCTTGGTTTGATACGCCAAGGCTTTGGGAGTTTGTACTGGGATGGGTTCTGCTTGGACTGGGAAAACCAGAACATCCTTGGTCTGTGGATCTCGAGCAATGGTAGCATTAGCTGTGGTACCAAGCATTGGGATAGCTGCGGTGGGTACATGTGATGTAGAGGTCGTTGCTGGCTGCGGTTGTTGTTGCTATAGGCTAGTTATAATCTTGGCCTGACGGGCTATAACCTCAACTTGACGGACTACGTTATGTTGGAGGGAGTCAACTTTTTGCTGCAGATGGAGTAATAATCAGCTTGTTTGTTTTCATTTTTCAGAAAACACTTTTTAGAAAATTCTACATTCTTATTTTTCGTGTTTTTTTGTTTTTATTGAATTTTTTTAATATTTTAAGCAATTTTTTTTACTTTTTAGAGACACCTAACATAAATACACCTAAAAAGTAAAAAAATTGTAAAAAAAATCTTTTAAAATTCACTAAATACCAAAAATACAAAAAAAAAATACAAGAATTTAGTACATTTTTTGTATTTTTATGTATTTATTAATTTTTTAAAATATTTTTTCATAAGTTTTTTACTTTTTAGATACATCTACCTAAGGTGCATCTAAAAAGTAAAAAAAATGTTTAAAATTTAAAAAATATTCACTAAAAACAAAAGAATACGAAAACCAAAAAACTCAGTTTTCAAAAAACTTAATCCAGAAAACTCAAACCAAACACACTGAATCTCTCTGTATTGGCCTGGGGATACTGTGCCATTAGAATATGTAAGTGCACTAGTGCTAAGCTGGAAGTAGATAACTGTTCCTGAACTGAACAAACACAGGTTGCCCCTGAACTAGATCTCTGACCTGACAAAGTCTATCAACACGAGTGTGACGGCCCCGCCATGTATAATATTTTATATTTGGTTAATTAAGGAGATTTGGGATTTTAATTATTCGTTGTCCTAATTTAATTTGGGAATTATGAGAATTGTAGAATCTGATTCGTGTATGATTCTGTGAAAGATTTATTTTGGAATTAGATATTAAGGGTCCAAATGGCTCAAGGAAGTGAAATTAAGAAGTTGAATCAATTTAATTTTAATTACGGACCCATTTGGGAGTTTAATCAAATATTCGATTCAGTTTAGTAAAATTGAGATTCGATTAATTAGGTCCGAATTGGAGGTAAATAAGTTAATTAAATTATGAGGATTGAGAATTGTGATTATTACGAATTAAATTTATTTATGGGGTGTCCAATTTGAATATGTAATTTATTGATAGAAATTTGAAGTCTGATTAGAAATTGAAGGCTCAAATGGTTTGGGAAATCAAAATTGATAATGGGAATATGTCTAATTTAATATTTGGAGCCTTTTGGGAGTGTGATTAAAAATTTGATTCAGATTTATAAAATTACATATAATTAATTGGGTCTTAATTAAAGTCCATGAGACTAATTAAATTATATGAAATTTGTGATTAGTTGCAATTAATTAAATTATGTGTTAATCAAGATTTATTACGACTACTTATTAATTATAAGTAGTTAAGATTAAGTGGTGTTTAGTTAATCTAATATTTAATTAATAGACCAATCTAATGCCTACTCAACTTACTCACCACGTTGGTGTATAGTGAAGAGAAGATGAGATTATTCTAGAATTTAGTGGAGGGACATGGCATTGTGTTGGACTTCATAAATTGAAGGGAGAAATGCATGCCTATTGATTCTGTTGCTTGAGACAAGTGTCCCACTACCTAATAAAAAAAATAATAATAATAAAAGAAGTGATTGAAGTCAAGAAGGAAGAAGTGGTATGTATTGTCTTTGGTTCATCAACCTGTTCGGCTGGAGACAAAACCAAGAGAGGGAGAACACACTTGATGGAAATTTTCAAAGGAAGAAGAACAACTCAAGTCTTGTGTTGAAATAGGAAGAAGTGAACTCAAGAGATTCAACCATTGAAGGCTTAAGGTAAGAAATTGAAGCTTAAATTTTGTGGATAGATCACCTAGAAGCTGAAATTAAGAGATGGATGGATTCAATTTCATGTGATTACAAAGAAATTAGCAAGAAGATGATGAAATTAAATTAGATTCATGATTATGGAAATTAATTTAGAAATCAATTATGTTGAGTTTGGTTTTTGTAGTCTTGCATGAATTTGAGTTCCATTTATACATGCATGGACAAATTTTGTAAGTTTTAATACTCAAATGATACATGCATCATAGATTTTGAAGAATTTGAACAAATTCAATCTCATATTTTGAAGAGAAAAAGGAAAAGCTTTGAAAATTAGGAATTTGTTTGATTTGATCTTTAATTTGTGCATGTAAGTTAATTTAAAAGTTTTATTCAATTTAAACACATTTTAGAACATCTACGATTATAAATCAAGTTTTTGGTTAAAAATTGAGTTAAATTGAATTTCTAAGAAATTGATTTGTGTAATTCATAGTTAAGTTGATTTTTGTTATTAATAATAAAATTGGGTTCTATTTTTTTACATACATCATGAAATTTCAAGAGTTTGGAAAGTCTAATTCATATTTTAAAATTGTGGGTTTGATATAAAGAAAATAAGTTAAATCTAAATTGGACAATTAGAGCATGATTTTGAATAAATGATTTCTAATTGGGAGTGTCTACTAAATTACACAATGGTTCCCCATGATTTTGTACCAAAAATACAAGTTTTGAGGCTTTGAATATCAAATTTGAACTTCAATTACAATTATGAAAATTCCAGAATTCACACTGTCCGCTCGAACGAGGAAAGTCTCGTTCGAGCATGAAAATCGAGCTCCCAGAAGTTTTTCAAAATTTTACAGTCCACTCAAACGACCAAAGTGGCGCTCGAGCGAGGACCCTATTTTCAACAATTTTTAACTAACCCTTTTAAGTGCATAATTACATCCTTATAACATTCTAAGTATTCTTAGGCACCAATTGGACTCACGTAGTCATGGGATAAGCTAGAAACACATAAAGAGAGTTGAATTAAAATAAAATGAATATTGAACGGTGCTTCTATTGTACCTTTGTTGTGTGATTTGTATAGGTGGACGTTGTGGACGCGCCCCGAGGGAGGGCCTTATGCTACCACAGTTCGGACTCGTTTTGTCACGGTTCTTAATCTGAACCAAAGAGTCCAAATCCGGCAAATCGTTTTGAGAAACAGATTTTTGAAAGAAGTGCCAAACATGGACTGCTTTGCCAGATACAGAGTCGCCACCTAAATATTTTTTATGGGGGAATTTAGGAAACCCTGACTCGGTGCCAAAGGCCACGTATCCGTCATCACCAAAGTTGCCTCGGCTCGGGAACTTGGGTACGATTGGGGAAGGTCAGCTATGAGCACCCCTTCTCGCCCGATCCGAAGATCGGCCTTTACTAACCATGATATCCGATTTTGAAAACGTTATGTGTTCTTATTCCAGTTAATTAGAATTACTATGTGATGCGCACAACACAAAAGTATAGACTAGATCGCCTAATTTGGAACGAAGCATTGCATATCCATTTGTTTGGAAAATGTCAGAAATTTGCTACTCGCAAGTAGGCTAAAACACGGATTTCAACGAGTTGTTCCAACTCAAACAATCCAACCTTCACCCACAGGCATTCAGGCAGTTTATATCACATAAGCAGCTAGCCACATGGTAAGCATGCTGTCATGTTAACATTCACACTCATGCGAGATGCTAAAGCATAAAATACTTACAGTGTACTCCAAGCCAAGACAAGAATATGTTAGCAATCAATGCATGATCCAAGTCCATGTTAAGTGGCTAATGCAACGCATACAGAATGCAATCCAGAATAGGCTCGGCTAATCTAAGGACGACATGTGAAAATGCACAGATAGCATGTATTCAAGTTAGATTTGAAATACTTTATGCAGTTGTAGACACCCCATTTTTGACCGTCCTCAAGACTTGGACGTCACCGTTTGAACACCCGGTGATCATCCATGTTTGTGTTCGTTTGGAGTTCCCGGAGGTCTCGGCTACTCGCCTTGCCCCAGGATCTCCGAACTTGACTGTTTAGTGTCTGGTTTTGCACCAAACACTTGTGTTTTGCCTTGGAGGGGCAGGAAATGCCTTGTGAGGCATCCCCACACATCACCGGCCATGGCTAGAGGCCACCGGCTGGTGTTTTGTTGCCATCGGCAATGTATATTGCCGGTCGGCAGTCCATTTTGTCAAAATGGCAATTTTGAGCAGCCGACTACTGTTCATCTGCTTTTGCAGATATTTTAATACAGCTGTATGGCATTTTGTTCCCCTCCATACACGTGTATGGAGGGATGGCCTTCCTTGTTAGCTTCTTGAGTAAGCTTTACAAGATTGGCTTCTCTATAAGAGGAGCCCTCCTCTCTTGGCTTTAGGGTTGGAAATTTGTTAGAAAAGTTCAGAGGGAGCTCTGGTTCTAGGTTTAGGATTTTGTATCTATCCTATATCTATATCTCTCATTCTTTTGTATTTGTGTGTGTTTAGGCTCACTATTGCACACAAACACATAGTGTTACACCTTTTCTTAGTTTTTGAATGACCAGAGGTTTGTTTTTGAGGTTCTTGGGTGGTTTTAAGCTCAAGGGAGCAGCTGGTCCACCATTGTTGAAGAGGTTCTATAAGGGTAAGAAACTTGCTCCTTTTTACCCCATTCTTGCATACTATTTTTTCCTATCTTAGAACTGTTTTTGAGCTTAGTGTATAATATAAAAAAGTTCTGTTTTTGGGCCCTCTAAATAGTTTGTTTAGAGTGTTTTGTGGTTTGGAGGTGTTTGACCCCTCTTAAGCCTTGAGGGGCTCCATTTTGTGCTATTTTGAGTGAGCTCCGGGACTTTGGTGTTTGGGCCTCCTCACCACTGAAATCTTGAGGGATTTCAGTGGTAAGGATGGTGCCTTGAAGTCCCAAGAAGGAGAGGGCCACCCCCTCTCCTTATTGTCCTTGAAAAGGGCCATTTTTGCCTCTTTAATGAGCACCTAGCTAAGCCTCATGTGGACCATGCCTTGGCTGTTATTTATGCTTATTTTGCCATGAAATAGCATTGTTGTATGTTGGTTTTGGTACACCATGCTTGCTTAGCATACATGCCTTGTAATGCCATTTTGTTGCCTTAACATGCCTTAGGTTGTAAACCATTGTTCTAGCATGTTTTAGGCTTGGCTTTGTGAAGCTTTTGTGCTTATTTTGCTATGTTTGAGGTCTGTCCTTAGTTGTTTGGGTCGACTTTGGCATGCTTAGTATAGCCTCTTTGCATTTTTGGTTTGTTGGCCTTAAGTGTGTGAATGTATAGCATGCATCATTGCCTTAATTTAGTGGGTTGGGACCATTTGCCATGTTATGTCAGTCCCTTTAACATGCTTGTATGCTTGCCTTGGATGCCTCTTTGAAGCTTTGAAAGCTTGTCTTGCATGCTCCATGTTTTGGCCATTGTGCATACCCTTCGAATTTGAGCCACTTAGATGTCATCT
>CM069907.1:28512909-28644424 GCA_036172215.1 Camellia granthamiana
AAAAAAAGCTAACCATTATTCTTGAAGCAGTTGCATCTTATGACTTATGGATTTGGCATGCATTTTTTGGAATGCCTGGCTCACACAATGACTTGAATGTGTTGGACCGATAGCCTTTGTTTTCTGATCTTGCACAAGGTAAAGCTCCCCTTGTCCATTACACTATTAATGGACATAGTTATGATATGGGTTATTACCTTGCTGATGGTATATACCCTCAATGGGCAACACTGGTTCAAACAATTTCTTCTCCCCAAGGAGCAAAGAGACAACATTTTGCAATGATGTAAGAGTCTGCCAGGAAAGATGTAGAGCAGGCATTCAGAGTCCTTTAATCTCGATTCGCAATTATAGGTGGTGCTGTACGTTTTTGGGATCCGAAAATGCTTGCCAACATAATGAAGAGTTGCATTATATTACATAGTATGATTGTTGAAGATGAGAGGGAGGAGCACCTTGATTTCGATTATGAAATTTCATCAACCAACACACCAGTGCAACTTTCCTCTACTCCTACCAATGACTTCCAATCATTTTTGTCTCGTCATTTAGGTATTAGAGATAAGGATGCATATCATGCCCTCCGTAATGATTTAATAGAACATATGTGGTATCTTCAGGGTGAAAACTAAATTCACCACATCAATACATGTAATTTTGTTTATAGTCTTGGAATGGAAGGTTGTATTGTTTGTAATCTTCATTATGATGCACTATATTAACCAAGTAGTTCAGAAGTTATGTGATGATGTGCTGTTGTGATGATCCAATCTTTAATATTCAGAATTGTTCTGTGTTCAATTCATGAGAATTACAAATGATAATAATAATGTCTTAATTAGTTACAAATGATAATACCACATAAATTTAATAATCATGTCTTAAATTCTGTGTTCAATTCAGTATTGATGTGCCACAAATGATAATACCACATCCATTTATGCACATTTAATAATCATGTCTTAAATGATAATTTAATAATCATGTCTTCAATTTATTCAATTCAGTATTCATTTATTGATGTTGATGTCTTAATAATCATGTCTCAATTATTTGATAATAATCATGTCTTAATATTCATTTATTCAGTATTCATTTCATAGGCCCTGTTTGGTACAGATTAATTTCAGCTTATTTCAACTTTCAGCTTAATTTAAGCTATTTTGATGTGTTTGGTTTAGTTTAACAATACAGCTTATAGCTTTTTGTAAGTTAGAAATCAACTTATTCTTTGAGTGGGGTAGGAGAAGCTTAATTTATAAGTCAGAAATCAGCTTATGTTCATAGTTATAAGCTATAAGCTGTTAAGGTATAAGCTATAAACACTTTCCCACAACTCTACCAAACAGGGCCATAATAATCATATCTTAAATGATTATTTGTGCCATTCATTTATTGATGCCATGCATTGTTTGTGCATATACAAATTTATTGATGTGCCATTCATTTATTGATGTTGATGTTGCCATTCAATTATTGTCTCACTTGGAATGCATTCAACCTACAGAGTTAATAATGCATTCCACCTACATTGATGGTATACTACAGAGGTGGCATACGTTTGAACCACCTACCATTCATTTTACACACACCACCTACCATTCATTGAATCATTCCACCTACATGCCTCTTACACACACCACGGTTCATTGACTTTATTCAACCAATTTAGTTGAGTATTAATTCCCTCCACCACCTACCTCAATAATTCACCCTCTATATCAGCTGAAGATTGTATACAAACCTGGCATCACCAAATTCACTCTATTCACTGAAGACCTCCAACCACAGATTGCCTCTACAAGAACACATTCACTGTATTCCCTCCACTACCACCCTCAAATTCAGCTTAACCAAATTCTATTCCCAAACTCTCCATATTCACTATATTGTAAGTGTGATTCCACAGAATCAGAAAGGCAAAACATCTGAATCAACAAAGCCAACATCAGCAGGAACAACAAGGCAGCATCAAAACAGAGTAGGTTGTATCGCACGGGTCAACCGGTTGGTCAACCGGTCCTTTCATTTTTTTTTATTTTTTTTTTTGCCTTTCAGTGTGCATGCTTTATTTGTTCAAATTTAACCTTCTCAAGAGCATAAAATTCATATTTTAATCAAACTACATGAATGTTCAATATTTTAAAAATTAAATTCTGTTATACAAAACACATTCACTGGCATATGATGATTTTTACTTGATGTTATTTTTCCATTTCAGTATGCACTTCTGAACAACATTCTGTGCATAACATGATGCACTATTAATGTGCCATTAAGTTCATGTTTTCATTACTAATTAGTATGCATTTTAGTATGCAAAACCAAGTTCCATTTCAGTATGCATGTTCTCATTTCAGTATGCACTTCTGTCATGCAAAACCAAACACTGCATATTTATATTTCAGTATGCACTTCCATTTCAGTATGCATGTTCTCATTTCAGTATGCATTTCAGTATTCATGTTTTCATTAAGCATATTAAAATGCAGTGTTCATTAAAATGCAACATAACAGCACAAACACTGCATATTTATATTCAGCATAACAGTAGAACAACAACAAGCCAACTCTAATTCAGCTTTCATATATAACACATTTTCAATAAAATTCAACAGATATTGACATCATGCCTAGAACTAAAAGAGCGAGACCACAAGTTGGTGAAAGTTCCAACCCTCTACGACGCCAAGAACAGCAGCCTCAAAATCAGTCATATCCTACTGATGATTTTCTCAGTGAAAGTCATGAACTAGCCTTTCCAAACTTTTCCAGCCGACCTATTGTAACAGAGAGGAGGGTAAATCTGCCACCTCAATATGATGCACTATTAGTTAGTAAACTTGAAGCAATGTGATGGCTAAATTTAATTAATCTACCCCAAAAGGTATATCCACGGATGGTATCTCTATTTTATGTTCACTTAAGAGGTACTCAGGAAGAAGATGGAAATTTTACCCTTTTGTCATATGTGAAAGGAAAGGGTATACAGTTTGATATTCCTACTTTGGCAAGCATTATTGAAGTTGAGGTAGGTGATGAAAATATCCATTTTCAGAGTGAGGCTGAGTTAGTTAATATTGTTGGTAATGCTATTGATGTATATACTACTATATGTGAGAACAGATTTACTGGGACCAGTTTACAAGCAAGACATTTAAAACCTTATCTTCGGATTCTCCACCGGTGGATTGTAGAAAATGTCACTCCGAAAAAAGGACATCATGATGCAGTCCCATATTTTAATGCCTATTTGTTATACTGTTCTGAAGTTGGCCATAAGTTAGATTTGTGTTACATAATTATGAAAGAAATGATGTTCGCAAATCAAGCTCAATTCACGGGCCGGTCATTACTGTTTGGGGCACTCTTGACAAAAATTTTCAAACATTTTAGGGTTCACCTTGTAAATAAAATGGAGATCAAATCTGTTCACCCATTAATCAGTATACAGTGACCCGTGCTGGTGCAGCCTCCAATTTAATGGGAAGTGTTAATGCTCCAGAAGATTCAGAAGATGAAGTCCCACCAGATGATGCTCCAGAAGATCCGCCTGCCAATGTGATGCCATCAACTGAACAACCTCAATATTGGACTGAGTTTTTGGCCATGGAAGAACAACGTTATAATCAACGCGTTCAATGGGAACATCAACGCATTCAATGGGAAAATCAAATGGCTAACCAGGTCAATTCGTTGGGTACTCAGTTTGATACATTTGCCACTACGTAGAACTCATTAATTGAACAATTTGGTGAGTTCCGTTTGGACATTGAAAGACGTTATGACGTGGCAAACAATCGCATAGATAGGATTGAGCATCGCGTAAATGACATATACCATCACTACTTCTCTCCTCCACCACCACCACCAGATAATGACTGTTGATATGTGTGACATTATGTATTTGCATTGTTTTGTATTTTGTTATTTTAACAACCTTTTGTTGGGTCAATTTCTTAAAGAGGACGGGGTTAATTAAAACCTATTCACTTATAACATTGGCCTATTCAGTTATTATCACTTAATATTGTAGTTTTTCATTTTTAATGCCTATTTGACAAAGGACATGATTATGTACATTCTGAAAATGCTACAAAAATGTTATTATTCAGTTATGATTTTTTGGTATAAATCATGCTATAGTAGTCAATGGCCTTGACTTGAAATATCATTTTAAAGAGGACGAGGTTAATTAAAAAAAATCCACATTGAATTACAAACCAAAGATCTCCCAAAAAAAAACCATGGCAACAATTACACGTTGAACTTGAAATATGGCAAAAATCCATGGCAAAAATTCATAAAATCTGATGTTTCATAAAAATCCATAAAATCTGAACTTTAAATATGGCAAAAACCATGGCAAAAATCCAGAAATCCACATTGAACTTGAAATATGATGTTTCCGATGATTTGCTCTATTCTTGCAGGTTCTTTTATGCCTTGCTCTTGCTGTTTAATATGTATTGTTTAGTTAAAAAAGGAATGAATAGGAAATATATCAGAAACATCATATGAAATCTATGTAATTAATCATACATGGCAACAATTACTTCAAATTTTATGACATCATTTACATGGTGTTTTGAATAAATAAAAAATCATGACATGCATTAATAAATTTATTTTTATCTGTTAAATATCTAACAAATACAAATCATTATGTTCCATTTAATAAAATTGTGATTACATGATTACTTATGACATTAATAATTCCAATACAAGTAACCAATACAAGTTAGATGTAATATTTTTAAATAATAAAACCAATAGATGAAACCCACTAATACAGAACCTTTCAAGGCAATCTATTAGTTGTTTGAAATAAAATCTATCGTTGAAGATCTTCGTAGTACGCCCTTTGCATAGGATTTAAAATTGTCATGTCCATTGACATTATTTTATGATCTTCATTTCGTTGTTTTCTTTCATTCATCATAGATAGGAGTTTTAGTTGTTCCTCCCTATCTTCGGCCCTTCTTCAACGCTCTGCAGCCTTCTGCTCACGGTCTATCGCCTTTTGTTCATCTCGCTCAATAGTTCTAGCAGAGATAGTTGATAACACTTCAATAATTTTGGATTGGTTGGCAGCCATTTCATCAAATCTACTATCGTGTGTTGTTTGATTCTTCAACTTCTATTTCGCTGCCTTAGTACCAATTGGTCGTGTTGATATATTAGATGGTTGTCCGTGCACCGCATTATTCTGGTTGGATTGAAATGTCTCATGTTCAGTTGGTGGATTCGAACATGGATCAGCATGTTGCGTGCTTCTTTTGGGTTGTGATCGAAATTCATCCCACTTACAACTTCGATGCAAAATATCCCAACATGTATCAAATGTGAAGTGTTTTTTCTGTATTGCATGATACATCCGCTTCACTTCAGTGACCTACAAAAAAAAAATTACAAACATTTCAATAACAAGTATACATTTAGAAAAGAAAATTGATATTTAATAACACAAATAAATTTTACCATGTCTGCCTCAGTTGTTCCACTTTGTTGACTCAGTTGAATTTGTTCAAGAAAACCACAGAATTTATTAATTGCCTTTTGCATGTCAGACCAACAGTGAGACAAACAAATACGGTTTCGATTTGATTCACCGTTCAATTGTGAATTAAAATAAACAAGTACTTGTTTCCAAAATATAGTCATAGTCTGACTATTATCAGTAATAGGATCTTGAGAGACTGCTAACCAAGATCTACATAAAATTTCATCTTCTATAATTGTGAACGCTTTACCACGAGAAATACGAGAAGTTTCTGAAATAAAATGATTATCACTGTTCTGCGTGTTCTGCTCTCTTGAAGTTTCCGACATAAAATTAATATCAGTGCTGTACTCCAACATTTGTGATTTCTCAAACATTTCAAAATCTTCCATAGTTTGGAAAAAATACAGTACATACAATATCTAACTTACTGAAAAATATTAGAATGATATACACTCAACCTCAGAATCAGATAATTTAATCAGATAATATAAATTAAAGTTTCAAGGGAAAAAAATTTCTAAATGACACAGAAGAAACAAAATTCACAGCATATAATGTAATGCTATTCTGAAAATGAAATACTCTGTCAGCTTGATATACGAAACAAATATATTTTATAGAACACATCATCAACGGTAAATTTTCAAAATACTCTGTCCATTCAATGGTAAATTATTGGAACGGCTAGTTCCGAAATATGTATATGAGATAACAATTTCAATTATATTTTCAAGGGAATTTAAATTTATATCACCCTTTAAATTATTCAAAGTCCACAAAATAACCTATCTCAAAATAAACCTGTTCAAACCACTTCAAACCAACCAGTTCAAACCTGTCACAGAATTGATCAAACCGGTCGACCGGTTGGTCAACCGGCCAGGCAACCGGCTGGTTGAGCGGTTGATCTCCAACGATCATGCGCACAGTAAACCAGTTTAAACCAACCAGTTCAAATAGTTCAAACCCGTCGCAGAATTGATGAACTGGTCAACCGGTTGGTCAACCGGCGGGGCAACCGGCTGGTTGACCGGTTGACCTCCTCCAACGATCACGCAGAGTAATTTGGTCAAATCTGTGCCTTATTCTCAGTTTGATGATTTTTTTTGTTGAATTCTCATTTTGATACCAATTTGATAAAACCGTTGGAGCACCAAAAAGTGACTTTTTTATCAAAATTTAAATCTGATGTCAAGTTTGATTCACCGTTGGAGATGGTCTTAGGGAGATAACATGTAAGAATTGTTGATGTGCTTGGACATGTAGTTAGATTACTTCTCATATTGAACATTAGTTTCAAAATATCTCGAATTTGTTTGAACCGTTTTGCTAATGCTATTTTTGTATATTAGGCTCACTTGAATTTTTTCACTTGTTTGTTAGTCAGTTCGTACCTCTGTAGACCAGACCAAATCAGGTGGCTGAATTGTGAGTTCTATAGAACAACAACCTCCATCATCGACTCATTCGACATCGGCATGGCCATCTCCGCCCAATATTGTAGAACAACCTCTATCTGCTCGCTCCGCCTTACCTAGCCGAGCATCTCAATCCTCCAACTTGGTGGAACAAGTACAACCTCCATCTGCTCGTCATAGTTCAGTTGGCCAATCATCTCCGTACTACTCCACGGAACAAGTAGAACCTCCATCTGCTCATTCTGCGTCAGCTCTTTGATCATCTCAATCCACCTGCTCCTTGGAACAACCTCTGTCTGCACGATCTACCTTGGCTGGCCATCCAAATATAGGAGTAAAGATTCCTATGGCACCTCCTAGCGCACCCATAACACAGAGGCCACAAGCTTCCGTCATTTCAGCAGATGCTCCTCCTGATACTCGAAGGGATAAAAGGTACATTGAAGTATTGAACTTTCTTAAACTTGAGTATGGAAGAGCACATAGAGCTTCAATTTTTTCTTTGTTCTTAATTTTATTTAATTCAGCATTTTTTGGATAGGAATAAACCTCGAAGTATTTTGTGCTCAAATGTTAGGTTGGTTATCATTCATGTTTGTTATATAATATCTTTCACAGTTTTTCCATTTTTGTGGGTAGGTTTCGAATTCATCTTTGATCTAGAAGAAGCATTTAAAGGGTTATAGGTAATTTATTTTTCCTCCTTCAAGGTTTATTGTTTATTCCATGGCAAGGTACTGTGTCTTCATTACTGAACCTAAGAATTCTTGGTTACAAACTATGTTTTTTAATTTATATGCTCTTCCATATAAGATAACACATAAATTTAGGTGAAATTAGCAAGGTTTTAAACAAGCATGTGTCGTATGTTACCAAGTTTGAATCTCTTAGCTGTTTCCCTGTTAGTGATTACTGAAGGTTTTAGTTTCTGAAGTAGCTTTAACCACTGTCCTTTTATAATCTTTGCTATTACATGATTGCACAAACTGATTGAGTATTCCATTCTCAAGTTTTGAAGTTTATTCAAAATATTATTGAGTTTTCCAAATTGGTTCCTATTACTTTGGGTATTGTTTCTTACATACTTATTAGTCTTCCCTTCATTTGGTTGATAATCAGGTTGTCTCTAGATATGGGAAGTATGAACTTTAGAGAATCTGGTGTTCAGTGTTCTAATTCTGCCCTACAGGATGAGGTAGGGCCATCCCTGAAGTTGTTACATTGTGTGCTTTTGAGGCCCAAGATATATTCCTATCTGTTAGGAAGTTTAGAAGTTGCGCTCTTAGGGTTATAAACTTAACATACAGGGATATAATCAATGTTCTTGCTTCTTTTCTTCTCTTTTCCCCCTCTTACTAGAAATACCTTTAATGAGGTGTCCATTCACATTGCAGCTCGATATGCTACAAGAGGAAAATGAAAGTTTACTCGAAAAGGTGATGCAATTTTTTTTTCTTCTTCTTATTTTATATATCAAGTATCATGTTTCAACTTAAGAGGCTGATAAAAATAATACTTGAGCACATCAATCTTGTTTTAGTATATCTATACTCTGATTATTGTTTGGATATTGGTGATGCAATAATAGCATGGAGAGTCTAAGATGATCAATTACAATTAAATCTAATATTTTCATGTGGATATTACTGTTATTTCATGGTCTCATGTAATGCGGTGTCCACTGGCTTGGGCATATAATGATAATGGTAGATTGGAGAATCGAAATAGTGATATTTTCATCATTTTTTTTTGGCACTCTGTTGTGATTTCTGCCTTCCAGTTTGGCAGCTTGAGCAACAGGTAACTTTTTGCATTCATCATTCTTAACCAAAATTTTGGTGCTTTCCTCAGCTCTATTAGGTGATGTATTTCCGTGTGATGATTTATTGAATATGTACAACTTTATCAATTATGTTCGAATGCGATTAACAAATCAAACTAAGCCTTGTAATTGTACTTACAGAGAATTCAGTTATCTGCAATATAATGCATTTGTGAAGATGGAATGAGGACAATTATGATGCACAGAGCTTAATCACTGCTAAAGATATAATGGTGTTCACAGTTCCATATTGTAGTTTATATTAGAGAGATGAATGAGCTCACTCCAACTGTGAATTTGGTCGCTGATTTTAAGATAAGTGAGATTTAAAGTTTACAAAGAGGGAAATAACTGGGAAGTGGATCAATTGAACCATGTCTAATGATGGCTATTTATCTTCCATAGAGAGAAATCAAAAGAAAAAGATAGCCTCAACTGTATAGATACACTAACAAAGTTGATTAACTATTGCAGTTCATGAACATACATATGTTCAAACTGCAGTCGTGGAATGTGCTTTTCTTGATTAAATTATTTGTTAATAATTAATATGAGTGGGGAGAATGGAGTGGATGTGGTCCACAAAATTAAGGCGGGATGGCTTAAGTGGAGGAGTGCGTCTGGAGCACTGTGCGATAAACGAGTACCCATTAGACTAAAATGGAAGTTCTATAGAATGGCTATTAGACCAACGATGTTGTATGGGACGAAATGTTGGGCAACAAAGAAACAACATGTAAATAAGATGAGTGTTGTTGAGATGAGGATGCTAAAGTGGATGTGTGGCAAGACTAGAAAAGACAGAGTTAGGTATGAATACATTCGAGAATGGGTAGGAGTAGTATCGATAGAAGATAAGTTGAGAGATAATCGATTGAGATGGTTTGGTCATATACAACGGAGACCAACAGAGGTAGTAGTGAAGAGATGCGATACAGTGACGGTAGATGGTAGTGTTAAGGGAAAGGGTAGACTTAGATTAACATGGACTAGTGTAGTAAATAGAGATATGAATCTCCTTAATTTAACTAACGAAATGGCCTTGGATAGAGTTGAGTGGAAAAGAAGGATTCATGCAGCCGACCCTATTTGATGGGACTTGAGGTTTGATTTGGTAGTTAATACAAGCTTTCTGTTGCAATTTGGCATTTTCTAGACAACACATGTTATTCATGTTCCAACAAGACATCATTGACAAGGTCCATTTGAAAATCCAAGCTCTGTGTGTGTGTGTGTGTGTGTTTTATGTTATTCTCATTTAGCATGTCGTATTATCATTAGGTTGCTAATCTTGGAGAAGGTGTATCCCTAGAAGCCCGATTGTTGTCCATGCAAGGATCAAGAACTTGAATGGGAACTTAAACTGTTTCTCTGTGCAGAAGTGTATGTTTCTATGTGTTCAAGTTTTTGTTTCCACATGTTTCATGCATTTGTTTAATGATTCAGGTACAGATTTGCGTTACATGTTTAACCACTTGCTGGTTCAAGGGTTCAAACAATTGGATGCTTTATGAATATTCGCATTTAGCATCATCATTTCACTCAGATGAATGGTTGGTCTTATTTTGGACATTTGTTTCTAGCATGTGATCCCTTTTTATATGC
This sequence comes from Camellia granthamiana, assembly GCA_036172215.1. Taxonomy (NCBI): domain Eukaryota; kingdom Viridiplantae; phylum Streptophyta; class Magnoliopsida; order Ericales; family Theaceae; genus Camellia; species Camellia granthamiana. The sequence goes on from CM069907.1 coordinate 28,523,261, forward strand.
TGGCCCTGAGTAAGGCAGAACTTCACATCGGCTTGTATGGAGAGGGCATGACCCATTATACAAGCAATAAATATGTTCAATTTCCAAGGAACTGATTTCTTCAATCTTCATCCTGTTTTAAACATTTATTGACATATCACCTTTTCTTTTTTTCTTTTTTCTTTTTTTTTTTTCAATTTTAACAACATCCCACAATCCTTAGAAAAAACTATATTACCTTTGGTGTTTGGTGTACCTATTCTGATAAATAGCAAATGTTTGTAGGTCACCTTCATCTTCAAGCACTCTATTTCCCTTCATTGGTCCTTAAGCATATAGGTTTAGAAGCCCCATGTTTTCCATGGCTGACACTCTATTCCTGGAACAAGTCAATCCAATTGCACTGGACATGTAATACCATAGGTTGCTTATGATAGATCCTGCCATTGGTATTCAGTTAAAATCCTGGATGAGGAGTATTCTTCCCCATAATCAAATTAGATTTGAGATTTACAATATGGCCTAAAATTTGCAATTGGTTCTGCTCATTTATTGACATTGATTAGATGGCCTAAGATTTGCAATTTGTCTTTCTCATCTATGATACAAATCACAATCTCTGCGAAATCTAGATTTTTTTTTTCTCTCTCTATTACAGTACCTAGATTATGATTTTGATTTTGAAAAAGTCAGCATGTTGCCGCTCTTTCTTTGTCAGGGAGCCATTCGCCCCATGTTTCTTTAGAATAACATGGAGGACTATATCAATAAAGCTCTCTTTGAAACTCAAGGTGAAACACAGTTTCAGTGCATGGTATCCCAAAGTTGTTGAGCACAGGATCAACTCATTAAGATAACACACATTTCCCTTTGTCCACAATAGAAATTGTTACAAGGTAGAGGGCTTGGATTACCTAGAGGAGCACATTCATGTGTGGATTGTAAGTCATCTAAGGTGGCTAGAGATTATAGGCAAGAGAGATCACTAAAGGTGGAGGAGGAGAGAGCCAAGGCAATAATAGATAGAGAGAGAGGATGGCAGTGGATAATGCTTCTGAGATTGTTAAAGGACAGTTGGAGTTGGCTTGTTCTTGCATGCAAGAGGAAGGTCCCATTTTTATAGGAGGATTGAACTAGAGGCCAGCTCGCTTAGGTTTAAAGTGCAGATCATAAGGTTGCACCTATTACACCCATTAGTAAGTCATTCTCTAACAATATGGGGCAAATTAAATAATTTTTTTGCCTTTTGTTTTTGTTTTTTCATTCTTTCCCTCCATTTATTTTGACTGAATTACTACTTTCAAAAGTTTGCTGCACAATACTATAGATGACAACACCATATATTTTCGTGCTTTTTGTAGTCTAATCACATTGCTATATGGAGGTGTGGTATGGTTTGTGATCACATTTTTTTTTTGCAGGCTGCTTTGAAAGTTGCAGCACAAACATATGGTGGCAGAGGTGAAGATATTCAGTCTCTTTGGATGGAAGCTGAGGTACTCAGGACTTGTATGTTTGTCCTTTCTATTACAATTTCTCATTGTCTTATCCTTCATGATAGACAACAATGTTTTGGTTTAGTCTAATTGAATTCTTTGAAATTTTGAGTTAGTCTGCTAGGGAAGAAGCTGCATCTGCTTTGGAGCAGCTCCACGATGCTGATATTGAAAATAAATCGCTTCGAATCATGACTCAGAGAGTGATACTGTCTCAGGAAGAGATGGTTTGTATTCAATGATGGCTTATCTATGTCATTCTCTTATTGCTGCTCTTTGAAGTCAATATTTACATGATTCACAGTTTCTATCTTAGGAAGAAGTTGTTCTTAAGAGGTGTTGGCTTGCTCGATACTGGAGTTTATGCGTTCACCATGGTAAAGTGATATTATTTTGTTAGTCTTCCAGCACATGAACTTCCATGGTTTTTGTTCTTCTATTTAAATGCTGGGGTTGGTGCTATAACATTTGTATGATGAACTTTGGTCAATACAAATTCAGGACATGGCATCTTCAATTTTACGGGGCTTTTATCATTTATGATTCCATAAGTTGCATGCGAGTGTATGAGCTCTAGGAGAATATAAACTGTGTTATGGACTTGTTGCTGTATACCATAAATCAGGTAGAAAAGTAGATATTGGAAGGAATAGTTGTCACCACATATGGACAATTTTTCCTTCTCTGGTAAGAATTTCCAAGCTTTTTAAGGCGAATGCATTGGTGAAAAGCTCATGATAGTGAATTGTAGTAGTTAGAGATGACAAATATATATATAGCAAAGTTTGGAAAGCCATTCATAACACCTGTATTAATTCATTCATCAGTTATAACTTCCTTTCCAGCTTGTATGATCTCCATTCTATTGCATACTTATGTTCACATTTTCACTTCAGCGGTATGCCATTAAGTGTTTTGCACGGTATATGTTTTATAAATAAAATTTTTATTTTGGTTATTTTCTTGACATTCTGCTTCTTGATTGAACATTATCAGTGTATCCTTTCCCAGAAGTTTGGCCTACATCTTCCCAGCATCTTCAGTGTTTCATCTTGAATTATATTGTTCCTTCCTTTGCACCAAAGGTGTTCATTGCAGATAAACAAAATATCTCAACCAATTTTGTTTCATCCTTTTATTTCTTTCTATCTTTTTTTAAAAAAAAAGAAGCTAGGGGACTTTCTCTTCTCATTAAGAATCCCTCTTAAGAGAAATCTGATGAAACTGGGATCTTCTCTTTTCCTGCTTTCAATCAGGCAACTTCCAATATCTTATGAATGCATTTGCCTTCACTTCTAAATTTATCCTTTTTCTGACTTGCCATGCATCCAAAATCCTGTACCACAAGATATGGTTACAAAATTTGCACATATTTGTGCAGCTTGGTAACCACCTTAATTATTTTTCCTTTGTACTGTAATGGGTAGATTTATATTTTGAACGGAATGTGAATTCAATAATTTGTAACTAATTATAAGATCATCAAATCATGCTTTTGTTAATGGACCAAGAAACTATCGTTTAAATGAAGTTTTGGTTCACACTTGATGAGCATTGCAATATATTTACAGGTATTCTTGCAGAGATAGCTACAGCGAGACATGAACACTGGTCATCCTTTGCCCCTCTTCCTGTCGAAGTTGTTTAGCTGCTGGACAGAAAGCAAAAGATGAGAACTCATTAGGTCAGGTTTTCTCTTCCATTGTGCCTAAAAGATGAAATTTGATTCTGATTTCAACCATGCTCTTGAATCCTTTTACTTATTGCTCGGTTTTACTCATTTTTCATTTTCATTCTTCTCTTGAGCAGTGAACAACAATGCAGAGGAAAGGGAAAAGGTTCTTCATGACTTAAATGAACTATCCGCAGAGGGAAACGTCGAGAGCATGCTCTTATTGGAGAAGGGTCTTAGGGAATTGTCTTCAATGAAGGTTCTTGTCATATACTTATGCCTGATATGTTCTACAGATTTATGTGTTTAAAGTTGACTACTTCCCAACTGTTGATGGCCCCAAATACCAATAAAGAAATATCTCCCCTCCCCTGTTCTGTCAAATGATTGATTGTTGGGAACTTTTTCATTCATTTATTTTTGAAATCAAACCATAGTAATAGTGCTAGCTTTGTCTTGCATGGTGGTTTTGGAACACTTTCAAGTTTTTGAGTTAAGATTATTTCCTTGAATGGGGTCAGCTAAGAAAAACTAGTTTTGTCGGACAATTTTGTTTTTGAACTTTTATTTTCCTTTTGACATTTATATCCCAATGCCACTTTACTTTGTGCACATTAAACCTTTGATTATTTATTTGTATGTCTATATTCATTCATGTACCTTATTGATTAATCATTTAAAGGATGAGTACAATTCTCAGATTTAGGCCTCTAAAAATTAGGACAGTCCCATGCTGATTGTACGACAAACTGGCTTTTGTGGTGCACCAACCAAAGTTTATAATGTTTAATTTAGATGATCTTTTTCCTGTAAATAGTGGTTCTGATATATTGTCTTTTTCTCAAAGGTAGAGGATGCCGTAGCAATTGCAATGGCTCAACATCGTCGGTCAAGTTCAGCGAAATCTGGTTTAACAGGTGTGAGGGGCTTTGTCCATTTGTTGAATAATATGTTAAAACAGTGATCATTCTTTGTCATTCACTAATAGAATACACCATTTACATCATCTTTAATGTGTCTAGTTAACTCATCCATAACTGGGGATGACAATGGGTGGCTATAGATTGGGCCCCCTGCCTAAAATTCCTTCTCCAGTCATATTTCAGTCATCAAAATCATATCCACTGTCTTGTACCATTGCTTATCTTTTCCTACATGACCATTGAAATCTCCACCTACATAATTACCCTTCATCTCCTATGGGTATGTAGTAATTTAACTTGTTGATTCCAAAACTGTCTTTCAATATAGGGTGAATTACACTAACAGTCCATATAGTTTGGGGTTCGTATCACTTTGATCCCTGATTTTTTAATTGTGACACATTTGATCCTAAATTTTGAATCTTGTTTCAAATAAGGACAATTAAAGTTATCATTGCTCAATTTCAAGGGTAAAGTCGTCAATTTGATAAAAATATAAACTAATTTGACAAAAATAAATGTCAAAAAAATATTTTTGAATTTTTAAAATTATTTCTACTCACCAAAGATAAAATTATGTAAAATTGATAAATTTTTTACACATTTATTTTTTTTTTACCAAATTAATTTTTATTATGTTTAGATGATGATCATGTAATGGGTGATTGTTTTTATTTTCATTAAATTAGTTTCTATTTTTCCAAAAGTTAAATATGGCGATAACTTTGATATCATTATTAAACCAATTCATTAAATCAAAAAATTCAAAACTAAAAATATTTCATATATTAAATATATCGATTACACATTAAAAGCTTAACAGTCACCTATTACATGGTCATCATCCAAACACACAATAAAAATTAATTTAGTAAAAATAAATAAATAAATATGTAAAAATTTTTTCAATTTTACATAATTTTATCTTTGGTGCGTAAAAATAATTTTAAAAAATTCAAAATTTTTTTTTTGATATTTATTTTTGTCAAATTAGTTTATATTTTATCAAATTGACAATTTTACCCTTAAAATTGAGCAATAGTGTCTTCAATTGTCCTTATTTGGAACAATATTCAAAATTTAGGGTCAAATGTGTCACAATTGAAAAGTCAGGGACTAAAGTGACACAAGTCTCAAACTATAGGGACCATTAGTGTAATTCGCCCCTTATTCATCTAATCCAAACTTGGGGTGTATATGCACTAATTACATTGATTGTATATTCTCCAACTACAATTTTCAATTAGGCATTATTGTCTTCTTTCCTCGTAATTTTTACTACATAATCTTTTAGTGTTTATCTACTATGTTCCTACACCATTTCTATGTCTATCTTTTTAGGTATACTAAATTTTATTACCAATATCTTCTATTTTCTTTGTTATTATGATTTAAGGGTGCTGGTTAACAAATTATGTATTGAAAATGAGGAGGTGTTTCCTTAGGTTGCTTTTTGTCTGGAGAAGATTCAAAATTTGTTCCCCCAATTACATGGAGTCCACAGATCTCTAATCAAGCATATTTAGATGATATAATTGTTAGAATAGTATATTATTTGTAATTATTCTATACCTTAGGGCTTCCTTATAATTAATAATATTCATTAATATAAAAGGGAATGATATCACAATCATTCCTTAATTTGGTATTCTCTAAAATTATCATGGTATCAAAGCCTAACCCTAAAACTAAACCTATCTACCCATGCAGTTCTTGGTAGCCACCGGAGCCACCAGCCACCCACCGGAGACAACCCACCAGCTAGCAACGACCATTTCAGCAGCCAACATCTCTGTTAGCTCAAGCCAACTCCACCCTGAGGGGTTTTTGGCTCAAGCCAAGCAAGACCCAGGCTGTTTCGGGCTGGTTGATGCCTGTCTAGGGTTCTTTCCTTGCCCTGGTTGGTCAAAATTAGTACCGAATATCACCCTAGGGTTTGAAACTTACCTGGGGTGGTCGCAATCCTCACCGAAGGCCCATCCTGATCTCGACTGGCCTTTGTTGAAGGGTTTCCTGGCCTAGTTGCCCACTAGTGACGGCTCCTCTTGCCCAGTTGACAGCCCCTATGCCTTCTATGGCGTCATGGTTCTGATGCCCTTGTTTTTTAACCTAGGTCATCCTCATCTTTTTGTTTTTGTTCCGTATGTGGTAGTCTGTTCGTCTCTCTTAACTCCGTTCGTCTCTCTTAAACAAAATCCAAAAAAAAAAAAGAAAAAAAAAAAAGAAAAAAAAAGGGTATGAGTGCTTAATTTTTTATGCTTTCATGGTGGTAGTTGTGTCTTCCCTTCACCACCACCACCTTCCAGGTTTATGATTGGCACTAGTTTTGTTGAGGGTTCGATAGTATAGTATCCATGGTAGATTCCACCAGTGTGTCCACGACTTCTCAGACACTTAGGAGTGAGAGTTCCATGATATCTCTGACTATGACTGATCAGCCCAACCTTAGTCTTAAAATCACTACCTTTCTATTTAATGGTCACAATTATCTAGCATGGTCACAGAGTTTGATTATTTTTTTTGAAGAGCAGAGGGAGGATGGGGTATGTTGATGGCAGGCTACAGACACCTAGCACCACTGACCCAGGTTATGACCAATGGGAGATTACCAACTCTTTGATTACGGGTTGGTTTATTCATTCGATGGTACCAAAAATTGGTGAGGGCTACTTGTCTATGGAGATTGCCCAAGATATTTGGGATGCTGTGGCCACCACCTATTCCCGCAAAGGGAATTTTTCACAGGCATTTGAGTTACGCCGCTCCATTGAGAGCTCTATTCAAGGGGAACAGACTGTTCTTCAGTACTTCACCTTCCTTACCAATAGCTGGAAACGCCTTGATCACTTGCAAGACTATAAGCCTATTTGCACTGTTGATTCAGCCGGTACAGGAAGTTCATTGCACAAGAAAGAATCTTTAAGTTTCTGGCAGGTCTCAATGTGGAGTATGATTCGGTTCAGAGTTGGGTTCTAGGTATGGACACTCTTTCTTCACTTCAGGAGGCATTCGCCTATGTACAAAATGAGGAGAGTCGCTGGTTTGCTATGATGTCACCTGTCTCTATTGATCGCTTAGGATTACTGTCTACCCCTAGAGATGGCCTCAGTTTGACTCCCATTCCTCCGTCTGCCGCCAAGGAGTCTATCTTTTGTGATTAGTCGCAAGCCGTGGCATATTTGTGAGACGTGTTGGAAGCTTTATGGGACTTCATTCGGGGGTTGAGGTGATCGGTTTGGTTCTAAAGGAGGTCGGTTAGGCCAGTCTAGAGGACGTGGCTCCCATTCACAGGCTCATCAATCTAGTGCCGTTGATACACTTGATTCTACTTCTACTTCCGTTGGCCAGGCTTCTGATGGTCTCTCTGGCATGACTACTCATGAGCTTGAGGATGTTTTGCATCACTTGCTGGACTATCGCTCTTCTATTGCTCTCAATACATCTTCCTCGTCGTTTGCCCACTCAGGTAACTTAGCCTGTTCTCCTCGCGTTTTCCTTTCTCATAAGTCTTTGCCTTGGATTATTGATTTTGATGCCTCCGATCACATGTCCAGATCCTCTGACCTTTTTTCTGCTTATAAGCCCTCTTCAGGTCAGGACAAAGTTAGGATTGCAGATGGTACTATTTCTTCCATTTATGAGAAATGTTTAATCCATGTCACTCTTATCATACCTCTATCTTCTGTTCTCCACGTTTCCAATTTTTCTGTTAACCTGTTATCCTTGAGTCGTATTACACAGGATTTGAATTGTAGTGTGACGTTTTTTCCTGATCATTGTCTTTTTTAGGACCTTGTCACGAGGAGGACAATTAGTAGTGATAGTGCAGAAAATGGTCTCTACTTCTTGGATCAACCAGACGAACTTGCTCATTCTTCTACCACGAGTCCTACTACCCAAGATGATTTATGGTTGTGGCATCGGCGTCTTGGGCATCCTTCTTTTTATTTACTTAAGCATTTATTTCCATCTAGTTTTGCAAATAATAATGTGTCTGAATTTCTTTGTGAGTCTTATCAACTTGGAAAACAAACCAGAGCTTCTTTTGCTCCCAGTTTTAATAAAAGTTTAGTTCCTTTTTCATTAATACATTTTGATGTCTGAAGTTTATCTCGTGCCATGTCTGTGAAAAGTCATCGATAGTTTGTTACATTTATTGATGATTTTTCTCGTAGTACTTGGGTGTATCTCATGAAAGACAAGAGTGAGGTTTTCTCTGTGTTCCGCAATTTTCATAAGATGATTTGTACTCAGTTTGGGCCACCGTCAAAATCTTCCGTTCTGATAATGGGGGGAATACATAGATTCTTGGTTAGGGCAATATTTTTTTGCTCATAGGCATTATCTAGCACCAATACCCCTCAACAAAATGAGGTGGTAGAACGTAAGAATCGTCATCTTCTTGACATGGCTCGGTGCATGTGTTTTTCTATGAGTGTGCCTCGGTCCTACTGGGGCGACGCTGTTCTCACAACTGCCCATCTTATTAATCGTCTTCCTACCCAGGTCTTGCAAAAACAAGCTCCCCTTCAAGTCCTCCTAGGTTACGAGTCCTTGTTTTCTATTCCTCCAAAAATATTTGGCTATGTCTGTTTTGTCCACAATCACTCTCCTACTCGTGGTAAGTTGGACCCTCGCTTCCTCAAATGTGTTTTCCTTGGGTACTCTCCTACTCAAAAAGGGTATAAGTGTTATCACCCCTCTTTCTCGTAAGTGGTTTGTGTCCATGCATGTCACATTTTTTGAGTCCTAGTCCTATTTCTTGTCTTCTTCAGTGTCACAGTCCTCTCTTTAAGGGGAGCCTTAGTGTGAAGCGATTCCTGTGATTCCTATGGTGGAACTAGTTGTTCTTGCGCCGCCACCTCTTACTGGTACAGAACCCAATGTCACCAAGTATAGGGTAAGACAAGTTTATGTCAGGGACAAAGACAGACAAAAAGTTAACTGGATACAAAAGACCACTTCTACTCCTTCACTGCCATCTCCTGCTTCTGATGAGAGTCCAGGTGACTTTGAATCTCTTGAGTCCACTGATCTTGAGGGTGTGCGATCTTGTACTCAACATCCTATCTCAAATTTTGTGTCCTACTCTCATATGTCATCCTCACATAGAGCTTTTGTGTCAAATATTTCCTTTGTTAGCATTCCTAACCATTTTCAGGATGCTCTTGCTACCTCTAAGTGGAAACTTGCCATGATTAAGGAAATGAAAGCACTTAGGAAGAATGACACTTGGGAATTGACTGAGTTACCTAAGGACAAATGACCTGTGGGATGCAATGGGTGTATACTGTGAAACATAAAGTGGATGGTTCCATTGAGCGTTACAAAGCAAGACTTGTGGCAAAAGGGTTTACTCAGACATATGGTGTTGATTATCAAGAGACCTTTGCACCCATGGCTAAGATGAATTCAATCAGAGTACTTCTCTCTCTAGTAGCTAATCTAGATTGGCCACTTCATCAGTTTGATGTAAAGAATGCCTTTCTCCATGGCGACCTCGAAGAAGAGGTGTATATGGACATTCCTCCTGGTTTTAAGGATCATCAGACCGAGGGTAAAGTATATCGGCTTCGGAAGTCATTATATGGTCTCAAACAATCTCGACGGGCTTGGTTTGAAAGATTCACCGAGGCTATGCTTAAATATGGCTTCAAACAGAGTCAGGCAGATCACACCTTGTTTGTGAGACATTCCTCACTTGGTAAGACTACGACGCTCATTGTTTATGTGGATGACATAGTTCTTACAGGTAATGATAGTGAGGAAATACTTATGTTAAAGAAATGTTTAGCAAGTGAGTTTGAAATCAAAGACTTGGGGAGGTTAAAGTATTTTCTGAGAATTGAAGTTGCTCGCTCCAAGGATGAGATATTTATCTCACAGAGGAAGTATGTGCTTGACCTATTGAAGGAAATTGGGATGCTTGGTTGCAAGGCCTGTGACACTCTACTGGAACCCAATCATAAATAGGAGGATAATGAAGGAGGGGCAGTTGTTGATAGGGGGAGTTATCAGTATTTAGTGGGTAAGCTCATCTATTTATCTCACTCTTGTCCCAATATTGCTGTTGCTATCAGTGTGGTTAGCCAGTTTATGTATGCTCCTCATCAGATTCACTTCGAGGCTGTCATAAGAATTTTGAGGTACTTGAAATTTGCTCCTAGTAAGGGTCTTTATTTTTCAAAGCATGATCATCTTCGGCTGGATCAGTAACTGATAGGAGATCGACTTTAGGGTATTGCACCTTTGTTAGCGGCAACCTAATTACTTGGAGGAGTAAGAAACAAAACGTGGTTGCCAGGTCAAGTGCAGAGGTTGAGTTTAGAGCTATGGCACAAGGTGTGTGTGAGCTCTTGTGGATCAATTCATTGTTGAGTGATCTAGGTATTGATCAGACGGACTCCATGCGGTTATACTGTGATAATAAGGCCGCCATCAACATTGCTCATAATCCGGTTCAACATAACAGGACAAAGCATGTTGAGATTGATCGTCACTTCATTAAGGGGAAACTCACTAGTGGCACAATATGTATTCCATTTGTGCAATCTGGTGACCAACTCGCTAACATCCTCACCAAGGGAGTTGGGAGTAAGCCATTGCATGACATCCTAGGCAAGCTGGGTATGAGAGATATCTTCGCACCATCTTGAGGGGGAGTGTTCGAATAGTATATTATTTGTAATTATTCTATGCCTTAGGGCCTCATTGTAATTAATAATATTCATTAATATAAAAGGGAATGATATCACAATCATTCTCTAATCTGGTATTCTCTAAAATTATCAATAATTGGTTTGATGTAGTGACTCTTTTGAAGGTGCAGAGTTCACTCTTGTTATCACTTCTTCAAATTATTAATGTGATAAGTACAACCCCACAACCAAAACAAAAATAGAAAACCTAAGCTCATAGTTTAATATAAGCATGCCGAATAGTGCACAAGTGCATTACCAAAAGACAAATACAAGGCAGAGATAAAGTCAATTGCAAGGGCAAATATTTGCAACTACTTAATGGATTCATATGGAATTCCCATTTAAAAAGATTTAGAATCTTGGCCAAATTACTAGATAAATTGTGGCATTAAAAGTAGTTAAAAAATGACCAAACCCTCTTTAATTTTGTAATAGTCTTGCTAAAATACTTGTAGCCCTATTTTGTTTTGCAATCTTCTTGGCACTATTCACACATTAATTTGCAAAATCACAAAGCTCATTTACTCTCTGGCTTTTGATGTTTTATTTATCTACATTGCTATTTCGGATATAGTTCTAGTGATCCTGTGATGCCTGTCGTTCAACTTATTGTCATAACTATTCAATTTGTCTTCCGATGGTTCCTTTTTGTATTTGATTATGAATGCAGATGACCTGAAGTTACCAATTGGGGGACATAATTTTTTCAGAAGCATTTGGTGAGTTGATCAACCAGTATGATCTATAATGTGTGAGTAGTAAAGGATTATTACTTAGGTAGGCAGTTATCGCCTGTGAGGCAAGCAATCGATCCCCATATTGCACCTAAAAATTGTTTATGGTAGGCTGTGGAGTTAATGCTCAGATAGATGGTTTAGATTGGTGATTCACTAATCTCTATAAAAAAAATGGCAAGAGTGCACACATGTACACAATACCTTTTCCAGTTTTTAGAGACCTTCTGGAAAAATGAAATCATGGACAAATAATGTAAAACAAATGCTACTTTGTAAATTGGCCCTCCAAGTTCACGTGATGAAGAAATCCACTTCACAGAAAGAAATTAAGGTTTTTGTTTAACTTATGATATATAGATGGTGTCGAGGTTGAAAAAGGCTTGCTATTAAGAGCAAAAAAGTGGGACTTACCATCATTTCCATTTGGCAACTAAATTGAATCCATTTGCATCGTATGCAACTTGATGTTCTTAGAGAAACGTTTGAATGAGCTTTCTTGCTGATTATATTTTTAGTAGTATATTAAGTTGCAACAGAGGCTGCTTACTTCTATGACTTATAATCCATGTGTTTGCTTTTTTATTTTTCCTTTTCTCCTCTAACATGACTAGCATACAATTTTATTTTCAATAAGCATTTCTGATTTCTTATCTTCTTTGTTCTTTTCTTTCATTGATTGATGTCTTTAGTTTCACATGATCTACTCTACTGCAACCGGATGCATTCTACAGCAATGCACTACTTTAGCTGCCTGTACACAATGTCTGTACATGCTGATATGTCCCATTAGTTCATTATTAATTTTAGAGGGTGAAAAAAGAAAGAAAAAAAAATGGCATTATCTTCTTATTTGAAAATGTGCTATACATATCATCCATATGAGTTTTCTATTAAAATGAGTTTATATGAACAGAATTTTTCCATATAATGTCATCCTTAGGGCAATGTTAAATCTAATAAGGGAAATGTATGTTGTTTCAGAATTGAGCCAAGAAGAGTCTGATGATGTTCTTTTTAAGCAGGTATGATGACATGACTTTTAATTAGGACTTTTCCTGCTATCTTGTTGATGAAATTTCATTTTTCACAAAAGCCCTAAACTTCTTTATTTATTTATTTATTTTAATATTATTTCATTTTTCTTGTTCTTTTCTGTTCAAAGCCGAATAACTTTTAGTATCCATATCTTTCATATGCATATATTTTTTGTTACAAGTTGCAACATATCTTTCATATTTGATTATACAATAGTCACTCCTTAAATATTTGTTTGCTTTGCTTATGCAGGCTTGGCTAATATTTTTTTGGAGAAGGGCGAAAATCCATGGGTTAGAACCAGACATTGCAGAGGAGCGCCTTCAGTTTTGGATAAACCATGGTACTCACCCTTCTCTCCGCTCACATACATGATGTATCAATCTTTCTTTTAAAAATGGGTATTTAAAAAAAAAAAAAACTTTTCTAGAAACCATTTTCGAAAATACTTTGCCAAACTAAAAGGCTTCACATTTGATTCTTGGTGTAATTCGAAAACGATTAATACATCATGTATGGATACAAGTTTTTCCGCTTAAAAGCTTTAGGAATCATGTCTCAGTATGCTACATATTGAGTTTGCTGGTTAGTGATGCTTCTTTATTATTTCCATATGATATGTTGAATCAATTGTGAAGACAACTTCACTTGACCATGTTTGCTTCAACTTTACCCTAGACTCGTGTCGTATAATTTAGCGAGACTAACAAGTGGTCAAGTGAATTTTATGAACGAGCAGCTATTATAAGTAAAATCCCTTTTATCTTTTTTTGGTTTCTGTCTCTACTCACCTCCACGGTCCTTCCATTTGACAGTTGAATGTGGCCTTGTGGAGCTCAAGAAGTTAGGGATCGAAACCCAGTTGTGGGAAGGGAAGAATCGAGCAAGTTGATCGATCCCAATAGTAAAATGCCAATTCACTTGACTTTTGATTTCCATTTGGGATTTTCATTTTCATTTTTCATTTTTTTCCCCCTTTTCTCCCTTTGGGGATCTCTTTTCTTTCTATTATTTTCTCAGTGAGAGTGCCTTTGTTAGGCTGCTCTTTATATGAGTTACATGTTATATACATATTGCATCTTATTTTTATCGTCTTGTGTTTTTTTTTGCTACAGTACTAAAATGATAAATTTTGATAATATTGCTCCACTGGTGCAAATGTCATTTTGACACAAATGATTGCTTATTCTATCAATTGAATGTCTCACATCCAAACTATTGGATCAAAACCCTCTCTCGGGTGAGATGAGTTCGGCAATGCCATATTTTTGGTATGTCGCTGGAGAGGATTTTTTAAATGGAATTGCTATTATTTGACAATAGTAGCCATTATAGCAACGCACTGGAATTGCTCCAAAGGGAGGCTTGTGTTTTTATTCATAAAACCATCTTCATATAAACAAAGATTCAGTTCTCCATTGGCACTTTGAGTTAGGATTTGATAAGGGAAAGAAAAGTGGCAAAAAATTAACTTATATTTCATTCATATTTAGCTTAGGAGATACCGTTTTATTCAAATTATTCTATCTATATGTTATGTGATCGATTTTGTGTCCCTAAACTGAAATTGAAATAACAAATTTTAAGTACAAAGAAACTTTAGGCAAAACAGTGTTTAATCTTTTTAGAAGAGCTAAGCTTTTGCCCAACGATAAGATTCGTCTGAGGTTTTGGTGGACACGAATTTGAGTCACAAAAATAGATACTAGGGTAAATTACACTTAACTCCCCTGAGGTTTCTGATAATTATAGGGAATTTTTTTGCAATTTCAATAATTACACTCACCACCGTTACTTTTAAAACTATTATCATGATTCTCTCACTCTTAGCTAATTTAACAAAATTTACTGATGTCATGTTGATGTCATAAGTTATAATATCAAAAATAATGAAATTGCCTATTAGCTATCTTATCTATTCAGATGAGAAATTTCACTCATCTCTCTTGAGGTTTTGCATATATATTACCAAAGACCCATACATATTTTAGTATTATTTAATAAAATTCTTAAATTTCATGCAATATTAAATAAAACCCTTAAATTGTTAAGATACAATTAAATCATTTAATGGAAAAAAAAAAACTTAATTTCCATTGATAAAATACTTTAAAATAAATAATTTCTCTAAAATTAATGTTAGATAGCATCCTAATAATTTAATATAAGGATTATTTCACGCTACATAAATAACATAAAATTTATCATTTTCAGTAATGCATTTATTATTTGATTTTTTTTTTTTTAAAGTTGAAGTAAATGAATTTATTGTTTTTTTTGGGTAATTTGCATTACTTATTTATTCATATATCTAAAAAATTATTATTTTATCTTTTCTCAATCATATATTATTATCAATTTTTTATTTTTATTTTTATTTTTAAGTCATTAAACTTCTAATTGATCCATATTTAAAAAAACGCAAGTTAATATTCCTTATATGATTAAAAAAATTAAAAAATAAATATAGAACTAAAAAAATCTAATCGCCTCACAATAAATTAAAATTAGTTAATAAAGAATGAAGGATCAAGAAATCATTAGAGAATAATAAACAATTTAAAAAATTTATCATTTCTTATACTTAAAATTAAAATTAATCTTTACTTGAATGGAGAAATTATTTGAGAATAATAAAATACTCAATTAATATGTATGATACTTAAAATCTATTTCTCCAGCTTTATTTTTCTCACTTAAACTATTTTTATTAAATTAAATCTTAAAATTAATTTATAACCTTCTTTAATGGCTGAATTTTTATTTTATTTTTTGTTTATAAAAGTTCAAAAACTACTTGTGGAAAAATAGAGTTAAGAAATTACATTTATATTTTAAAAACGTTATGAAAAATATATAATAATTTCATATATATTTAATAGGATAAATTAAATTTAGTACATTTAATGTTAAAATTAATGTTGATAATGAATGAGAATGGTTTAATTGTCAAAAACCTCAACAGAAATAAGATTTTTTTTACTTCTATATTTATTTTTTAATTATGTAAGAAATATTGACTTGCATTTTTTTTAAATACGCATCGACTAGAAATTTAATGACTCAAAGATAAAAATTAAAATTTGAGAATAATATATGAATAAGGAAAGATAAAATAATAAGTTTTTTACATATGAATATATAAGTAATGTAAATTGTTGAAAAAAATATAAATCCATTTGTTTCAACTTTAAAAAAAATAAAATAATAAATGCATTACTGTGACAACCCTGATCCATGATTAGCTAATAATTCTTGATTATGAATGCTTAACAAGTAATTAAAATGAAATCCTAAGTTAATTGCATGTGTCATCTGTTATTTGTATTTATATCTGTTTGTTGTAGGAATATCTGTCGATAATTCTGCTTGAATCTATGAATTGAAGGCCTTATCAACATCTAAACACGAAATTGATCAAGTTGATGTGTTAGTTAGAATTTTTAGAATTTTCTGGTAAGTTTAAGTAGAAGTCGATTCGGAATCAAATAATTAGAATAAATTAATTACAATAAACTAGGCCTAATCAAACTGAATTAAATTAACATAACCAAGCCTATATAAGGCTCCTATACATTCTAGAATACACTCTACACTTCAACATTTTCCTTCTTTGGGTTCATACATGCGAGAAAGAGAGAGAGAGAGAGAGAGTAGGAAGAAAGTTGAGATCAAAGCTAGAAAAGGGAGAATTGCTAGGAAATTGAAGGGAATTGACTTGGAAGCTCAAAGACAAAGCAATCTAGAACTCATTTGAAGGATTAGGTAACAAAACCAACTCTTAAATTATGTATTTGAGTCACTTAGTGCAAGAATTCAAGAGAATCAGATGAATTATCATGTGAATTAAGTGAAGAAACTAGAATTGTGTATGATTCATGCATGTATGTATAACTCATGAAGTTTTGAGTTCAATTTCCAAAGATTCTCACATGCAAGAGTTTATTTTCTATGAGACTTGAGAATTCAACATGATTTACCACTTATCACTTCATTTATTCATGTTTTGAACCAAAGATTTCAAGCCTTTGCATGCATGTTATATACATTTACATTTCAAGTTTGGTTTTGAATAATTGGCAAGCTTTGGGGCTTGATTTTTTGCAAAATGATCTTTAAGACATGCAGTGTAATGAATTTCTACATGTTTTCTCAAGTTTTGGTCCAAAAGAATGAACTTTGAAGCTTTGAAGTTGGACTTTGAACTCGGAACTGAAATCCGAAAATTCCAGATTCTGTATCTTTGCTCGAGTGACCACCTTTTGTTTTGAACCATGGCTCGAGCGACCAAGATGTTGGCTTAAGCGTAAGATGAGAGCTCTTAGTAGTTTTGCAAACAATTGCACGGTGGCTCGAGCAATCAATTGTGCGCTCGAGCGAACATCATTTTTCACGGTACTTGGCTCAAGCGACCGTCGAGCATGAAAATCGAGTATCTAGTACTTTTGCAGACTTTGCAAACCGCTCGAGCGATGGCTAAGTGTTCCAAAGTTCATTTTTACATCCTTATTACATCTAAAGCATTCCTGGGCGATTAAACTACAATAATGAGTATAAGAGTTAGAAACACACTTTAAGAAAGAAGAATGATAAATTCAGCATTTTGGGGCGTGTGTTCAATGTGTATCTATCACGTGTTTATGTAGGTCATGTGTTATCGCCCGCCTGATCAGTCTGTTCTGTCCAAGTGATCTGTTGTGGTACTGGAGCTATCTATGAGTAACAACTCTGTAAAATTATGTTTGACTATAAGTATTTTCTGAACAATATGATCTGATCTATTTTCTGAAATGCTATTTTGTGAATCATGAATGATTGCCTATTTTTTTGAAATGTAATCGTGGCATCCTTAACATCATGTGATTCATGTGATATCTGTTATATGTTTCTTGGTACCAGGGTTTACGTGGGTTCCACAATCTGCATGTGGGTCTTTTATGACCAAACCCCATGTGAGTAAGGGTCTTTATGACTATCTCAAGTGAATTTGAGTCTTTATGATCACCTCATGTGTACGTGGGTCCTTATGACCAATTTGATCTGTAGCTAATGCATGTACTACGTATGATTATTTATAAAATTTGTAAAAACACGTGAATTTGAATCTGTTTCTGATATGGAATCTGTTTTCTAAATCTGTTTAGACATCATTCATAAACCCTTTACTCTGTTGTTGTTTATTGGGCTCCAACTCATTATTTTATATATGTATGTAGATAATCAGGCGTGCGACCAGGCTTAAGACTTCAAGTTTGGATATGTTCTGTCAAGCCAACCACCGTGCCTCACATGGAGGTTCCAGGAAATAGTGTGGTCAAGTTTTGAAATGAAGTCTTAAGTTTTTGTTTACTTTTGATTATTTGGACAAACTTTTGTTTCTTTTCTGTATATAGGGCTAAGTCCCTTTTTGTTATATCTGTACATGGGATGACGTCATCATATATGTTAATAAGTTTTAAACTTTCTGTCATATATAAGTCTGCACAGCTCTATGGACATTGTATAGTTGTATTGGCTTCCGCTAGCCTCTTATTTTGTCAATATGTTTCAGAGGCCTTCGGTAATCTTCGGATTACTGGCCGGTTACGATACTAAACATATAGTGGCAGATTTGGATCGCGATAATTACTTAAAATTATAAATTATACGTTGTTTATGTAGTGTGAAATAATTCTTATATTAAATTATTATGATGTTATCTAACATTAATTTTAGAAAGATTGTTTGTTTTAAAATATTTTATCAATGAAAATTATTATTATTATTTTTTTATAAATGCTTTAATAATGTCTTAACAATTTTAGGATTTTATTTAATATTGCATGAAATTTAAGAATTTTATTAAATAATGCTAAAATATGAGGTTATTTGAGATGATCTAAATAAATATATTTTTTGACTTTTCATGAAAGATGTGCAGAAAAGTACAGAGATAATATGACCCAAAAAAGATAAAAAAATAAATACGTGCACTTTTGTAGTGCATCCCAAACAACCTCTACACATGGGTCTTTGATAATATATATATACAAAACCTTAGGGGAGGTGAGTGAAAATTTTCCATTTTGATAATGAATGAGTTGGTTTATGAGTATTTTTGTTTTTTCACTAGGACTGTGCAAAATACTGTCCAATCCGCTAAAATTGTATCAATCCGCATCAATCCACACTACTCTATCCACTAACCGCAGTTTAAATTTTATAATTTATAATTTGGCTTCGAAACCGTTTGGTTCCGCTATAGTTAATACATATATATTTTTTAATCTATAATGAAATATTAAAATAAAAATAAGTGTGAGAAATATTTAATAAGTGAAATTTATTACAGATTAATGGTTATATATATGAAAAATATTATGCAAATTAGTGTTATATATTATGCAAATACTTGATAATCAGTTAGAATATTTTTCAACCTGTCAATCCGTCCAAAACCGCTCAAATCGCAATTTGCCAATCCGCTAATCCACTATTTGATTTATAATTTTACTCTCAAACCACTTGAGCCGCACTGCACACACCCCTGCAAAGGGTAATATAGTCATTTTTACACCCAACTAACCCCGTTTGTATGAACTTAATAGTTTGGGAGAATCTTAATAACAGTTTCAAAAGTAAGAGAGATTAGTGTAATTATTGAAATTATAAGAGAGTTCCTTAAAATTGTTGAAAACCTTAAGAGAGTGAAGTGTAATTTACCTAATAGGCTATCATAAAATGGCGATGCGATTCGCTATATTTTGTTATCTCTAACTCTCCCTCTAAGGAGAGCTTACCATCCATTTTTTTTTTAAAGAAAATGAGATGAAATAATATATTTACAATTATTAAATCAATATAATTTTTTATGAATAATTTAGAAAAAAAAAGTCTTAGAAAATAAACAAATCAAATCATCGTAATATGGCTCATAATTCACTAGAAAATCTAGTGTTTTTTTGAAAAAAAAAAAAGTTTTTGCTAGCAAGTATTCCTCTGACAGAAGAACAAGAGAAAAAGAAAAAAATATGATTTAATTTTTACTAACTTTGAAACTTTTTTTTATTACTAACTTAAAAAAAAAAAACTTTTCATTTATTTTTGAAGCATTGTTATTTTCAATCTTGATAATATATATATATACACACACACATAAGTGCATAGAAATACTTATTTGCTTTTATTTTTTTTAAAAAAAAACTACCAGTTAAAATACACTTGCACTATAAAGTATTATTAAATTCTTATTTTTGCCTTAATTTTTTTTTTTTAATTTTGTCCCTCAATTATTTGTTTATTTGTCAATGTTAATTCAGTTAATAGCTGCTGTCTAATTTTTTTGAAAAAAAAAATGTGACGTTAAATTTTTTTTTTTTTTTCAATTCGCCTTAAAGAATTATATTTTCTAACTTTGAAATATAATTTTTTAGGGCAAAGTTCAATAATTTAAGGACAATATTGAATTACTTTAATAATAGTTCAATAATTAAAGGACAAAATGAAAAAAATATATATAATTAAATGATTTGATGATGTTAATAATTTTTATTATAATAATTATTTTTTTAAGAATAAAGTAACAAAAGAAAAATTTGTAATAAAAAACTGAATCTCAAATGAAGTTTTTGTCATTTTAAAAATGCGAGGAAATTTATGTAATTTTATTATATCTCATAATAGATCGGAATATGAGTTGGGATTAAATTAGTCAATTAAAAAAATAAAATAGACTAATTTAGTAGGTAAGATAAAATATCATATTCAAATCACAATCATTTGATTCTTTTATTCACAATCATCAAATTAACAACAAAAAAAATTTAAATTTTATCCCAAAGAGAATTTTTTTAATTAGACTAAAATAATAAAAAAAATAGGTTAAAAAGTTTATCCCCAACATGCCTTAGAGAGAGAAAAAGAAGAAAAAAAGAAGAAGAAAGGGACGAGTCTTTCTGTTATTCTGAACAATTTGATTGGAGGGAGAGAGAGAGAGAGAGAGAGAGAGAGAGAGAGAATGGGGAGGGAGGTATCAGAGAGCTGTGTGGAGAGTCTGCTGGTAGAGATTGTATCTACTTATTGTAAGAATTTTTCCTAAATATGGCTTAATGTGGCTTATACATGATTATATTAGATTCATCTCATTAAGTAAGATACATGTATATCAATTAGATGGTGACTAATTATTGATGAATGCACCTATATATACATAATGTATAGAAGACTAATGGAGATAGTGTCAATGCATTGAATGTGATAGATTCATTATGAATGAATCTTAGATATGCATTATGTATTTATTATGTATCTATATGAATGTAGAAGATACATTAATATATCTAATGAGGTTCATTGAATGAATGGATTCTTTGATGGGAAGATTACTACTACAAATAGTGTAAGGTTCTAAACCACACTCTCTCTAACACAAAACTCAAGTTGTCACCATAAGAAGGCTCCCATCGCCTAGAAAAAGAAGTAGTTTGAAGATCTTAGACAAATAAAGAACTTGAAAATCAAGGTCTTCTATTCAATGTTTCTCTTTTTTAAAAGAGATTTTCATACTATCATAGATCAAGGTACGTATACACTTATTTTGCATAGTAGAAATTCATATAGTTTTTATGTATAGAATTGAATCATTAACGGCTTTTAGTTTATGTTCCACAAAGTTTTCTATCAATTGGTATTAGAGTTTTGGTTCTCAATTCTAATGCATGAAACGTATAAATATGAATTTCATTTTATGATGATGTTTTATGTAACTAGTGCATAGCCTTGATTCACACTTGTCCAATTTTATCTTTGTTTTTTTTTTTCTCAATCTTTTATTCTATTGATATTGTAAATTATTGAACAAGTGGTAATTAAAATAATGCCTTACTTATAATGTTTTGTTACACAACTTACGAGTTGAAATATTGTTGATCAGCCCAACAGAGGTTCAACATTATGTATGTTTGAACAACCGAGATGATTAGTATAATAAATATAGTAATGAGTTTTTCTGCCCAACGGTGATAAACTTTTCACGTGCTTTAGTTAATAAAATAATATAAGACATTGAGTTTTTCTGCCCAACAGTGATAAACTCGTTACGGTCTTAATGATTATTTTATTTTATTTTATGTTGTTTATTTTTATTAGTCATCTCATTTACTTTTATGAAATTACTAAAATATACTGTTATTCGGCCCAACGGAAGGATAACTTGATTTTGTATCTAATTAATTATGTTTTCTGGTTAGATATATTTAACTTGTGGTGTTATTTTTATTCATGACATGTGAAAAAGTTTTCTTGATTATATTATGTTATGTAATGGATATTATGTGTTTGCAGTATTGAATCCTACTGCAATTAATAGTTACTTGTCTGGTATTGAAGCTTTGAGTGGAACTAACTTTAAGAAATGGAAGGAACAAATTGGAATTGTTTTGGGAATTATGGATTTAGACTATGCATTAAGATAGCCAGCACTTACAAAGCCTAATGATACAAGTTCTAAGGAACACATGGCTTTATATGAAAAATGAGAACGCTCTAATCACTTAACTCTAATGATTATGAAAGGCTCAATTATGCCTGCAATTTAAGGAACAATCCCTACTTCTAAAAGTGTAGTGGGCTATATGACATCTATTGAAGAACAATTCATTGAAACTTCCAAATCCCTTGCTAGTACTCTTATGATTAAAATGATGACAATGAAATATGATGGTTTGAGTGGTATTCGTGAACATATCTTAAAGATGAATGACATGGCCTCTCAATTAAAGGGAGTGGGCATGGAAATTTCTGAAGGTTTTCTTGTTTATTTCATTATAACTTCTCTTCCTACACAATTTGGTCCTTTCAAGATCAATTATAATACGTAGAAAGATAAGTGGAAGATGAGTGAGTTAATTGCCATGTGTGTTCAAGAAGAAGAGAGACTTAAAGCTGAAAAACCTGATATGGCTCACCTTACCACCTTGGGTCTAATCAAAAAGATTTTCAAGAAAGGCAAAAGTAAGAAGAAGAATAATGCAAATGATGAAACTCACAAGACTAATGAAGAAAATAAGATTCGATGCCATTTTTGTTGAAAGCAAGGTCACATAAGAAAAGACTGTCCAGGTTTTAAAGGTTGGTTGGACAAGAAAGGTAACACTTAATGCTTTGTATCTTATAAATCCTTTTTGGTAGATGTTCCACCAAATTCTTGGTGGATTGACACTGCTGCAAGTATTCACATAACAAATTCCATGCAGGGATACCTTACAAGTCAGAAACTAAATAAAGGAGAACAAACCATTACGGTCAGGAATGGAATAGAAGTGGATGCTGAGGCTATTGGCACCCTCTATCTAATTTTAGACAAAGAAAAAGGGTGCTACTAGGACTACTGAAGTATTAGACACAATTCATACTGATATATGTAGTCCATTTACTGTTCCAACTATTTTTGGACATAAATATTTTATCACTTTTATTGATGACTTTTCTAGATATACTTATGTGTATCTTATTTGTGAAAAATTAGAAGCATTGGATATGTTTATACTCTATAAAGCTAAAGTTAAAAATCAACTTGGCAGACAGATTAAAAGTGTAAGATCTGATAGATACGGTGAATATTATGGTAGATTCATTGAGTCGGGTCAAAATCCAAGTGCTTTTGCTTTATTTTTAGCTGAGAATGGTATTGTTGCTAACTACACAATGCTCGGTACACCTGAGCAAAACGGTATAGCTGAGTGACGAAACCATACTCTTTTGACATGATGAGAAGCATGATGAGTAACTCTTCTTTTCCAGATTACTTGTGGGGTGAAGCTTTAAAAACTACTGTACATGTTCTTAATAGGGTTCTTAGTAAGGCTGTGCCTGTAACTCCTTATGAGTTGTAGGTTGGTAGGAAACCTAATTTGAATTATTTACATGTATGGGGTTGTCCTGCTGAAGCAAAAATTTTCAACCCACAAATAAAGGAATTAGACCCTAGAACTATAAGTTGTTATTTCATTAGATATCCTGAGAGATCAAAGGGTTTTAGATTCTATTGTCCCACTCATAGCACAAGAATTGTTGAAACTAGAAATGCTATGTTCTTAGAGGATAAAGACATTAGTGGGAGTATCAATCTCAAAAATGTTTCTTTGGAGGAAAATCATGCTTTCACACCTTCCACAATTATCCAAGAAAATGAAGTACATGAACCTATTGGTAATCAAGAGATTTCTCACATTGAAAAAGAAGTTGTCTCAGTTGCAGAACAACCTTTACGCAGATCACAAAGAGAAAAGAAACCAGCCATATCAGATGACTATGAGGTTTACCTAAATGAGTGTGATATAGGCTTGGAGAACGATCCTGCTTCTTATGCCCAAGCCATGAATAATGGAAATGCAACTCAATGGTTAAATGCCATGCAAGATAAGTTAAAATCCATGAAAGGCAACAATGTCTGGGATCTTGTAAAATTGCCTAAGGGAGCCAAAACTGTTGGATGTAAATGGATTTTTAAAACCAAGCATAATCCTAAAGGCAATATCGAAATATACAAGGCCAGATTAATTTCTAAAGGATACACTCAAAGAGAAGGGATGGACTATAAGAAAACTTATTCTCCTGTTTCTAATAAGGATTCCTTGAGAATAGTCATGGCCTTAATAGCTCATTATGGTTTAGAGTTACATCAAATGAACGTTAAAACAACCTTTTTAAATGGTGACTTGCATGAAGTGGTCTGCATGGACCAACCTGAAGGTTTTCAGGATGAAAGTAAGGAAAATATGGTTTGTAGGCTTAAGAAGTCCATATATGGTCTGAAGCAGGCATCTCGACAATGGTATCTTAAATTTCATGAAGTTCTTACCAAATTTGATTTTAAGGATAATGTGGTTGATCAATGTATCTACCTTAAAATCAGTGGGAGTAATATTTGCATTATTGTTTTGTATGTTGATGATATGTTGCTTGCTAGCACTAATTTGGAAATGATACATGAGACAAAAAAATTCCTTACGAGAAATTTTGAAATGAAAGATCTTGGTGAAGCCTCTTTTGTCATTGGGATATAAATTCACCAAGATAGGTCTAGTTGTATTTTAGGATTGTCCCAAAGAGCCTATATCAAAAAGGTTCTTAAAAGGTTCAACATGCAGAACTGTTCAAGTAGTGTTGCCCCTATAGTTAAGGGTGATAAATTTAGTGAATTTCAGTGTCCTATAAATAATTTAGAAAGGTAACAAATGAAAAAAATTCCTTATGTCTCTGCAGTTGGGAGCATTATGTATGCTCAAGTTTGTACACATCCTGATATAGCATTTGTAGTTGGTATGCTTGGTCGATACCAAAGCAATCTCGGACTTGATCATTGGAAAGTAGTTAAGAAAGTGTTGTGATATTTACAAGGCACTAAGGATTACATGCTCATTTATCGAAGAACAGACAGCCTTGAAGTAATTGGTTATTCAGATGCTGATTATGCTGGATGTAAAGACACTCGAAAGTCTACTTTTGGTTACATTTTTATGCTTGCTAATGGACCCATTTCATGGAAGAGTCATAAGCAGTCTTTGATAGCCTTTTCTACTATGGAGGCAGAGTTCATAGCATGTTATGAAGCCACATGTCATGTAGTATGGCTAAAGAATTTCATATCTGGATTACAACTTGTCGATTTAATTTCGAGGCCCTTACAGATTTATTATGATAATGATGCTGTTGTTCGGTTCTCCAATAATAACAAAATTTCAGGAGGATCAAAGCATTGATATCAAGTATTTAGTTGTTAAAGAAATGGTTCTGAATTAGACTGTTTTCATCTCTCATATTGGCACTACACTTATGTTGGCAGATTCTTTAACTAAAGGTCTCACACCTAAGCTCTTTCAAGAACATGTTGCGCGTATGTGCTTAGTAGAAATTTTATCATGTTTAGACTTGAAATGAGTGTATTATGTTCATGATAAATGTTATGTTATAATAATCTTATATTAGTAATGATTATGTTTGTTATTATCATTCTTTATACTTGTGCACAATTTAGAAGAAGATATAAACAACGGGACCGTTGCAGATGAATTAGCATTAATCACCATTATGTTGCTTATGTCATCTCTGTGATGTAAGATTTACTTATTCATGTTGATGGAAAATATTAACACTATAACCATGGTATAGTCTTGATCAATGTGTAAATCACTGACTACAATGATTTGGTGCTAATAATTTCATTGAACAAAATCTGATGGTGATGGTGCAATCTTCTAGTGGGAGAATGTTGGCCATACTATGATAATCTAGTGACGTAATATAATCATGCAAGCCACGTGGGAGATTGTAAGAATTTTTCCTAAATACGGCTTAATGTGGCTTATACATGATTATATTAGATTCATCTCATTAAGTAAGATACATGTACATTAATTAGATGGTGACTAATTATTGATGAATGCACCTATATATACATAATGTATAGAAGACTAATGGAGATAGTGTCAATGGATTGAATGTGAGAGATTTATTATGAATGAATCTTCGATATGTATTATGTATATATTATGTATCTATATGAATGTAGAAGATACATTAATCTATCTAATGAGGTTCATTGAATGAATGGATTCTTTGATGGGAAGATTACTAGTATAAATAGTGTAAGCTCCCAAACCACACTCTCTAACACAAAACTCAAGTTGTCACCATAAGAAGGCTCTCATCACCTAGAGAGAGAAGTGGTTTGAAATTCTTAGACAAATAAAGAATTTGAAGATCAAGATCTTCTATTCAAGGTTTCTCTTTTTTAAAAGAGATTTTCATATTATCATGGATCAAGGTATGTATATACTTATTTTGTATAGTAGAAATTCATATAGTTTTCATGTATAAAATTGAATCATTAACGGCTTTTAGTTTATGTTCCGCAAAGTTTTCTATCACCTGTTGCAATCGCTTCTACGCCAACAAGCCTGAGCTTGCAGCCCGAAGAATCGAGGCCATCGGCTATCAGGTCGGCCACCAGCTCTCTGAAAGGTATATTTTCTCCTCTAATCCCCAAAATTTTCTCATCATTCTTCCTTCAAATTCAACTCTCGCTGAGTATCTGAGCCATTATTGGAAAATACATATTTCTTATATATAAACATTGGTCTATTGTTGTGTGTATGTATATATATTAGCAAGTGGCACACGTGATACGTTTTCAATTCAAATAAGTAAAAATAAAAGTAAATAATAAAGAAATTAGTATACGAGTACTCTTAATGAAACTCATGGTCTGGGTTTAAACTTTACTCATGGCTTTGAATAATAATATTTTATTTTAGGATATAAAAATTTGTCATGTGATAGAAGGAGAAGCCACCAAATACTTGGACACAGTGCTTCCATACATAATATTACTAGTGGGTGACACATTTCAGAAAATATTGGTTGATTAGTGGTTAGCGTTTTGCAAATCATAGAAGCTATTCAATTTGGATCTTGAAGGTATGAACAATTGGAATACATATCTACCTATACTATATATAAAGGTGTCTTGAGCCTTGGCTTTTTATGCTGCCAAGAGTCCACATTTCTATTTTTTAAAAAAAAAAAAAAAATTAATTAAATGAGAGTAGACTCGAACCTTAGACATTGGGTTGAATGAAGGAAACTCTTACTATGAGTAGCACACATTATATAATAAATCTTTTGTTTATTTTTATTTTTTTGAATTGCACATGTGATGCATGTGCCAACCTCTAGTTTGTAATATATAAACATTGGTCTCTAGTTATGTATATACATACTCATAGACATATTTGCATACCCATATCTAGAAATGACTATAAATCCTGTCTTGAAGTTCAAATTTTTAATTCAACACGCATTGATTATTGGTTTGAAAATGCTTAGGGTTTTGCAAATCATAGAAGCTATTCAATTTGGATATGTTGGTGTTATTTGATTGATTTTGATTTGTTTCCCTGAATACATATTTGGAATATATAAACATTGGTCTATAGTTATGTGCTTACATATGCATTATAGCATTCCATGGCTGAGACAATATTGGGAAGGAAAAAACTTTTTGAGTTCCTGAACCTTGGAAAGGTTCCAATCGAATATATTGGCTAGCACCATTTTGGTCATCTCCTACTTTCCATTCTTCAGTATGGGTACAAATTGTAATTTGAAATTTTGCTTCTTCTTAGTTATACAATGGAGAGGCCATGGTTCAGTGATCATCTAGAGGCGATCAAGTTCATTTGCAAGGACTTCTGGTCCGAGCTCTTCAAGAAGCAGATAGACAATTTAAAGACAAATATAAAAGGTATTGGTGTAGGCCCTTCATTTTTTTGGTTTAAGAGGGAACCTAAGCCCAAAACAAAAGCTAGCTAGCTAGCTTACGGGGAAAAACTCGTTTGAAAAGTGCCCTAAATTCTATCTCGGGACAGGCTTTGTATTGCATCAGTGAAATATTGTTTCAAGAAAGGTCTAGGTTGTGATGGTCAAACTAGGCCCCCCAAAATTTTGTCCTTCTTATGTCCATTATTATATGATATTTCATGATTTTTTGGTATTGAAAGAATATCAATTGCTGAAGAGAGAAATGAATGGTTCAATTAACTATGGTCCATCTAATCTAATTAATCAACCTTATGGTGGACGTAGATGGATTGGGTAGTACGTTCCTATTGTGTTCTGATGTTAGTGATTGATTTAAGTGGATTTGGTATTAATGGCAAAGCTAGGGAGTGTGGTTTGTACGATACTTTGGGTAATTTGATCGGAAAGGAATGTGAGAATTTTTTAGGAGAAGTTTAAAGACATTGAGAGTTTATGGGATAAATTTTTTATTTAGCTTCCCTTTGCACTTTAGGGTTTCCAGCACACACAAAGAGACCTGATGCAGAGCTTCAATTTGTTCATATGTTGATGCATTCCCTTCTCCCACAAAGAGACAGTAACCTTTTTTTTTTTTTGACAACTCAGTATCCAGCCTACTGGACCGAGGGGGGAGGGGGGGAACTTTGCCCCGTTTGGACTGGTTTCAAGAAATTGTTTGCACGTAGGAGGTGTGAACATGAGATCATAAAGGGAGTATACCTTCAGACTCCAAGTCTTGACCACACCCTGTTGGGGTTCACAAAGAGACACTACCGGAACCTATTTTCTTTTCTTACTCTATCTTAACCCTCTCCAACAATGGAATAATTCCACCATTGATCCAGGGAACACTTACGATATGTCAACAAAAACTTCATAAAGAAGAATATGACCCAAAAAAAGAAAAAAGAAAAAAGTGAACACATATAGACATTCACATGGGGCATGCTTTGGACCTTGTTCATGTTGAGTCTTTATTCTTGTCTATTTTAGTTTCCTATGTTCTGAAACATATATATGCTTTCAATTTATTGAATTTTAAGAGTTAGAGATTTTGGTAATTTTCAGAATTTCAAGATGTGGATTGTAGTTATGGTACACACTGGTATAAAGGGTTGAGTTACATTAATCTCAGATGTGCTGTTTTTTCTCCATCTCATTGGAATAAACTTGGAGGTTACTGTTTGTTCTGAAATCATTGCAGTTGTAATTTGGTGTTGCCTATTTTTTTTTTTTTGGCAAGCTTATAAAAATAATAATAAAAATTTTGGTGTTGGCATTGCTGCTCTTTATATATTTACAAATAGCGCGCAAGGTGATTCAAGATTGTTAATTTTTTGTTTTCCAGTTGTAAATAAATTCCCTGTGCGTGTGTGTGCGTGTGAGCATATGTATGTGCATGTGTATACATATTGTGTGAGTGATTTTCTGACCACACTGCCCGCTTAGTACTCAACTGAAGAACACTGGCAGAATAGATGGCACCTTGCCGACCTGCAACAGAAATATAAGAATCCCACGGTGGCTCGCCACCCGGGGGTACTCCGACGATCAAGTCAGTATTCAATATCTCTCAAAGATAAATCAATTTATTCAACTCACAAGCTTGAGTATAAAAAATATACCTTAGACCCATGGGGTGCCTTTCTTTTATAGCCAATACAATCCTAGTCCCAATAGGAGCCTGGCCCTAATGGACTTAGGATTATTGCTAATCTGGGACTCCCAGTGGGATTAGGATAAACTCTCTAAGAGTTCTATCTTTACCCAAACTGAAGTCTTCTCCCAATTTAGGACTCTTGTCCATATCTAGGTTGAGTTCCCTCTTTATTCTAGGATTCCGATATCTTCGGAGATAACCTCGGCCTTGCCGAGATCACCTCGGCGTCACGACCAGGACACGTGGCACCTCGGCTGACACGTCGGCGTCACCTTGCCACGTGTTGGTACTCAGAAAATATATCCCCACAACTGCCCCCTAGGTTCTATTACCTCGGCATTCTGAGGTGATGGAACCTACACTGTTCCTTCATCTGTGCCCCATCTGTCCGAGATATAACTCGCCGACCTCAAAATTTCCCTGGACTTTTCTGTCCACTGGTGCCAAGTATCAAGTTTCATGCTCTCCAAGCTGCTTGGGATCGCACCTCCTAACCGAGGTTTTGGTTCCATTAATTCGTAAACTCCAAGAGCTTTATAACTGCTCCATTCACACTCTCTGGTGGATTCCTAATTTCCAGTCATCTATTTGACTCCGGCGATTTTCATATCGGTGTTCATTTCCCTTGGTAGGTTCATAAACTCTTTACTTGCTTTTTAAGCTCAATCTTTTATAACTCTTCCGAATCTGTTTACTTGCCATCTGTTGCCTTGTATTTTCGTCTGTCTTCAAGTTTTGATTTGTTTGAATGCCTGGCATTGTTCTTGTCTTATCCGCTTTCTGTTGCTAGCATCATGTCTGGGTCATTACTTTTCTTGTTCTTCACATACTTACTTAGTGCCTGTGCACTTGGCTTTATTCACGAACTTTGTTGTTTTCTTGATTCTGAATTTTCTCTTTCTAGCTTTTTTTTCTCAAATCCGCCATTGTTCCAAGCTTTCAAGCTTCTGCAACTGTCTTTGTTCTTCTCCTCCGGTGAAGCTTACGTCATTCTGTTATTTTCGCATCCGTTGTCAGACTTCAGCAATTCTCATTCCGACTTCCCTCTTTCTGGTAAACCACTGTTCCTCCTGGTTTTATTTCTTGTTGCTTTCCAAGAAGCTCTGCTTCATTGTTAATCACCACTGCTGTTTTACCCGTTGTTTCCAAATCATCTTCTTGAATATATATTGTTTACACATCTGTTGATTTCTGCCACTGTTCTTGGCTTGACACACTTGTGCAATCTTTTTGTCTTGATTTCCTGATAGCTTCATCACCATTTTTGATTTACGAATTACATTCTGTTTTCTGTGTCTTTTTCCAAATTCTTGCTTTCAATCCTTGCCTTCAAACTCTGAGGTGCCAATCGCCGAGAAAAGCTTTGATCAAACTCTTCGGGAGATCAATGCTGAGCTCGAGGCCGAGAAGGCTGTTGAGAAATCTTTCCAACTATTTTCTGGGGGTGAGACACAACCTGCCGCTGATGCCGAGTAGTTTGCCTCCTTCTTGAAATTGATGCCAAGATAACGGTAGAGAAGCTCCTCCAATTGACTGCCGAGGCTGAACCATCGTCGTTCGTCGAAGCAGATCAGTCCGACGTTCTTGCTTTCATCATCTCAGTTCTTTAAGGTCTTCATTTTTGTACTTGCTTTCTTTTATACATGTTTCATATTTCCCAACTTTCTCAGCTCTTAACAAGCTAGTTGCTTAATCGAAGTCAATCTTGTTAATTGCTCAAAAATTTCAACAAATATTAATATTCCTTGCTCCTTGATTATCATTCATTCCCCCTGCACCTTCTCCCTGCCCCCTAATGTGAACATAAATTACACTTAGGATCACATTAGGGAAGTTGGCTTTGTGCCGTAGTCACAGACCCGATGTGTTCTTCTTTCGCCGATGTATTAAATTTCTGGTATTTAATTCATCCCCTTTAGACCCTCTTTCTCTTGGCCTTTGCAAACTATCATCGCTGTTTCTTGAAGCATTTATTCCTTTCATAATTCTGGTCACCACTTCTGGCGTGTACTTTAGTGGTTCTTGTTCTAATCAAAACGACGTTTGACTCCGGCAAATCTTTTGCCGACATTTATCTTGTGCACTCTTTAACTTGTAAATTCTCTCAGAATTTCAATAAGTGTTAAACATCATCTCGGCTTGACTTCGGTTAAGCATCATCTCCATTTAACTTCGGTTAAACATCATCTCCGTTTAACTCCGGTTAAACATTATCTCGGCTTAACTTCGGTTAAGCATCATCTCCGTTTAACTTCGGTTAAACATCATCTCCGTTTAACTCCGGTTAAACATCATCTCGGCTTAACTTCGGTTAAGCATCATCTCCGTTTAACTTCTGTTAAACATCATCTCGGCTTAACTTCGGTTAAGCATCATCTCCGTAAACATCATCTCGGCTTAACTTCGGTTAAGCATCATCTCCGTTTAACTTCGGTTAAACATCATCTCGGCTTAACTTCGGTTAAGCATCATCTCCGTTTAACTTCGGTTAAACATCATTGCAGTTTGTACTCCTGTACCTTGTTGCTTCTTTGGACAGTATAAGTTTCTTTTCATGGCCGATGTGCCTCTTGTTTCTGTTGAATGCTTTATCTTTCTTTGAATGCTTGTACCTTTGTCTTCTCTATATGATTCTATACTTAGAATATTTTGCATATACTCTTCATATTTCTTTCTTCTTTATGCAATCTTCTCGAGATTATATACCTCGGGTAAAATAACTGTAAACTTTACTTCGGCAAGATACTGACCTGCAATCTTTTCATCAATTTCAACAAGTATAAAACATATACTTTTCAATGTTAACTTTGCAAACTTTTCTCAAGTTTCAACGAGTGTTCAAACAATAATCTCAGTCTGACCTACTTGTAAATTGCTACAAATTTCAACAAGGATTAACATAAGCAGTAAACTTTACTCAAGTTATAACAAGTGTTAAATAATGATCTACTTGTAAATTGCTACAAATTT
Source organism: Camellia granthamiana (assembly GCA_036172215.1). Classification (NCBI taxonomy): domain Eukaryota; kingdom Viridiplantae; phylum Streptophyta; class Magnoliopsida; order Ericales; family Theaceae; genus Camellia; species Camellia granthamiana. The sequence continues at coordinate 28,555,773 of CM069907.1, forward strand.
CAACAAGGGTTTAAACAATATACTTAGCTTTACCTCAATCTGTAAATTGCTGCAAATTTCAACAGATGGTCATATGTCGGCTTAACTTCAACTTGTAAATTGCTACAAATTTCAACAAGTGTTAAGCAATGATCTTTGGCTCAACCACCTCGTGGATTTCTATAAGTCTGTAAGCAATAGCATCGGCTTCACCTCGACTTGTAAATTGCTACAAATTTCAACAAGCGAGGAGAATAGTAATCTCGGCTTAACTTCCACTTGTAAATTGCTACAAATTTCAACAAGCGAAGCTAAGGAACCATCTCGGCTTAACTTCAACTTGTAAATTGCTACAAATTTCAACAAGCGAAGCCAAGCTTTGTATCGGTTTGACCAACTTGTAAATTGCTACAAATTTCAACAAGTGATAAACTTTGTATTCGGTCTGACCAACTTGTAAATTGCTACAAATTTCAACAAGTGGTAGACTTTGTATTCGGTCTGACCAACTTGTAAATTGCTACAAATTTCAACAAGTGGTAGACTTTGTATTCGGTCTGACCAACTTGTAAATTGCTACAAATTTCAACAAGTGGTAAACTTTGTATTCGGTCTGACCAACTTGTAAATTGCTACAAATTTCAACAAGTGGTAGACTTTGTATTCGGTCTGACCAACTTGTAAATTGCTACAAATTTCAACAAGTGGTAGACTTTGTATTCGGTCTGACCAACTTGTAAATTGCTACAAATTTCAACAAGTGGTAGACTTTGTATAACCTCGGCTTAACTTCGGTTAAGCATCTTCTCGGTTTAACTTCGGTTAAACATCTTCTCGGATTCAAGCCGGGGTTTTCAACCCGGCCAACTTCAGTCTGATCTTGTGTGTTTTCTTTTTATCCTCTGGGATCTTAGATTTGCTCGCTGTGCTCTTCTCTTCTCGGACTTAAGCGTCGAGATCTTATCTTCTTAGATCTGCTCACTCGGTTTGAGCTTTTCTTTTCTCGGGCCTACTCATCTAGGCCGAGATCATGTCTTCTAAGATCCGAGATCTGGAGTCTGGGATCTGCTCACTTAGGCTGAGCTCTCGTCTTCTCGGGCCTACTCATCTAGGCCGAGATGATGTATTCTCGGATCTGGGATCTGGAATCCAGGATCTGCTCACTTAGGCTGAGCTCTTCTATACTTGAATGTCATCTCCTTGGGAGTGCTCATGCCCCCTGTCTTTGCATCCCTTCTGGAAGGGTCTTCGTTCATCCGCAGGTATTTATCCTTCCATACCTGGAGGTCATCTTTGTTGTAGTATCCGCTTCGATCTGTTGTCTTTGATGCGTCACCTTCCTGGCCGGCGTCTTTCACTCCGTGACTCTGGTCACGAGTTTCTGTGTTGCGGTCGTCCCCTTCAGCGTCGAGGTCGATAGGTCTCCCACTCCCAGCAGGAGTGTTTGTCTTCAATCTGATCCTTCTGTCCATCACTGGCCATCTATTCTTCTTTCTTTCCTACAGACGGCGCCAAATTGTGTGAGTGATTTTCTGACCACACTGCCCGCTTAGTACTCAACTGAAGAACACTGGCAGAATAGATGGCACCTTGCCGACCTGCAACAGAAATATAAGAATCCCACGGTGGCTCGCCACCCGGGGGTACTCCGACGATCAAGTTAGTACTCAATATCTCTCAAAGATAAATCAATTTATTCAACTCACAAGCTTGAGTATAAAAAACATACCTTAGACCCATGGGGTGCCTCTCTTTTATAGCCAATACAATCCTAGTCTCAATAGGAGCCTGGCCCTAATGGACTTAGGATTATTGCTAATCTGGGACTCCCAGTGGGATTAGGATAAACTCTCTAAGAGTTCTATCTTTACCCAAACTGAAGTCTTCTCCCAATTTAGGACTCTTGTCCATATCTAGGTTGAGTTCCCTCTTTATTCTAGGATTCTGATATCTTCGGAGATAACCTCGGCCTTGCCGAGATCACCTCGGCGTCACGACCAGGACACGTGGCACCTCGGCTGACACGTCGGCGTTACCTTGCCACGTGTTGGTACTTAGAAAATATATCCCCACACATATCTATTAAGTTAGGAGTGTTCGCCGTTCGGATTTGGACGGTTTGCAGATTGGTTTGGATTTGCCTGCATTTATGCGGTTTGGTGAAAAGACAACCCGCAACTACCCGCAGTGCGGTTTGCAGTTTGTGCGGATAGGGTTTGCAGATGCGCAGGCGGTTTGTGAATTGGATTTTTTTCTTTAAAAATTTATTTTTGAACCTTATTTTTTTTTCTCATTTTGTAAATATTTATTTGGGGCCCTTTTCTCCCCATTTTCTAAAATGCTTCAACATTAATGATTAATGAATTAAAATTTATAAAATTAAAAACACAACAAAATCAATTCGTAACACAAATAAATCATTCAAAATCTTAAATCAAATCATAAACTAACACAAGCACATATTTCAAAATCCTAAACTAGAACTCCATATTCATTAAGGAATTTAAAATTCCAAATCACACTTCATCTGGGACAAGTTCACTTATGTAATAATAATAACATGATCAGTATTTATTTATTTAGTTTCAGTTGATATAATAATAATAATAATAATATGATCAGTATTTATTTAGTTTCAGTTGATATAATACTATTAGCAAATGTAATGTTAGAGTAAGTTCAAAGAATAAAGGGTATTTTATTTTGGACAAAAATATCTAGGTGAGATATAGAAATGAAATCAACGATTAAGATTAAAAAAAAAAAAAAAGTGCGGGCGGATTTTTGCGGGTGCGGGTTAAACAACCCGCCAACATGTCATATTTCAAATCGCATCCACCTGCATTGTATTTGCGAAATTACCCGTTTATATGCAGGTTAGGTGGGTTGGACGGTTTTTACGAATCGGATAAACTGTTGCCCACCCCTTAACTAATGTGTTTAATTGTTGAACACGTTCATTGTGGTCCGGATAAAGGCCCGATGAGCGATGAGCGTATTAGCAGTGTGGGATTTAGATTAGTGTCTCAAGGATATATGGTCTACACTGAAAATGTGTATTCGTCCCTTCTTGACCATAAATTTTTTTTTTACTTGCTCATACTTTGAATTTCTCATTTCTATCTGAATCTGTTAGAACTGAAATTGTTTTGGAGAACTTTCTTGTTCCTGTTTTCTTGAATCAACCATGCTGGAGATGCTGAGTCTACGGGGCGCATAGAAAAATGCTCACATATAAAATGAAATGAAATTTCTGACTCAAATTTATTTTATATGCTACTCATATACACCAAATTTATATTTGGACCATACATTTCAATGTTTTTTTTCCTTATCTTTTTGAGTTTTTTTATTTTGTATATTTTTTATTTTATAGATTTGATTATAATTTCGTTACTTTTTAGATTTGTCTCAACAAAACGATTGTAAAAAGTAAAATAAACTTATTAAATTAAGTTAATATTTTTGTAAAAACATTCAGAATGGATAAAATAAGTAATTTTTGGTAATTTTTTTGATAAAATTTGGCCTTTTTTTTTGTTAACTATTTTTTTTTTTAAAACAAAGAGATGATTCAAAGTTTTAAGTTTTTTAAAGTTGTTTAGTGTGATGAATTTAAAAGTTGTTTAGTGTGATGAATTTAAAAAGTAAAATTATTTGACTCAAAGTTGAAAAAAATTCATAAAAATAAAAAAAAATAAAAAAAACTGATTTTTATAAATATTTTTAGTCATTGACGTGACATTTACAATAATGTTATATTGTAATGAGTTTTGTTTCTTGACTTTAATTTTTTAAAATTAAATAACAATTTTTTATTAACAAATTATAGGTTGGAGAATGAAAATCATAAGGTAATATTTTAAGTAAATTACATTAATCCCTCTTGTGGTTTAGACAAATTAGACAAAATATAGTAAATCTGGCAGCTTTAACATAATTAGATCAATTTCTCTTTTAATAAGACTAAACGAGTTGAATGCAAATAGCGTAAAAAAAATATGAATAAATATATATATTTAAGTATAAAAGAAATGATAATATATTTTTGGGTAAATTACATTGACATCTCCTGAGATTTATGTTTATTATAGTTCACTCCCTCATCTTTTGAAAATTACATCTCCTCCCTGAGATTTAAAGTTTCATTACAGATTGTCCCATGAGATTTAAAGTTGCATAACAATTCTCTCTCTTACCGTAATGATCATCATACATAAAATTAAATTAACAAGGGGATTGGTGTAATTTTTCAAATGTGAGGGGGGAACTGTAATAAATATAAACCTTAGGGAGTGTCAGTGTAATTTACCCTATATTTTTTTCATTCGTATTACTAATGAATTATTGATGAAAATAGACTAAAAGTAATATAATGTCAAAATTGTGAGGGAGTGTTTTTTTATTAGGTTGATGTAATTTACTGTTTGTTTTTACAATTAAATTTTTTTTAAAGGGATCTAGGCTTATTGGCTCAGAATTTTCTGAGTAAGTGATTGTATAGTGAAAATTAATTTATGTAATGTGAGAATTGTGTGAGATTCATATAGAATGTGGTGAAAAATAATTTCTGAGTAATTTTTAAGTTGATAAGAATAAATTTGTAATATTAATTTTTTAAAAAATAGGATTGTCCAAAATTTCATATTCGAAGGGTTTAGGCTTTGCGAATCGGGTGTTTGTTTGGTTCCCGAGAAAATGACCAGGCAGAGACTATCCACGGAGCGTACCGTAGAGTCCGCCGTCACTCGCCGACGGCATTCTCAGCCATTCCGCCTCTCCGCCGCCCGGAACTGGATTGAACTTCCACTCCGTTTCGTCACCGTCAGTCGCCGAAACTCGTGTCATTGTTTACACTTCACAATCGAACCAGGTAAGCTTTCCCTGTGATCAAACAGACTTCGACCCATATTGGGTCAGACCCAATATACCTAATCGATTCAGTCGTTTCTTTATATATGGATGTGATTATGGAAAACTAATGGGTGTTTTGTTACTCGGTGAATGAGTACTCGATTTGGGTTTTTTTTTGATATTCTTTTTAGCGGACTTGGTTGACCCAATTCGTTTGTTGTTTGATGATTGCGTGTTTATCAGCAAATCTGAGGCATAAAGTTTGGAACTTTAATTTGTGCCGAATTTGCCAATGTAAATAACTAGTATAGAAACAGAAAATGGAACTACAATGTCTCTTTTGTGTTCGAATAAATGTCAAAAAGAAGTAATTTTGGATCCTGGGATTTTTAGTATATTATTACTAGGTGTCCGTTGAATCATAATTTCCCATTGAAATTGTAGTGTCTAAAAAGCTTGGTCTTGTAACAGTGTATGTTGATGCACATATTGGAATCATAATTTCCCGTTGAAATTGTGGTGCGACTAATGGAACTGTTGTTTGTTTTCTAGCAGGAGTTTGGTTTTTGGAACCATGTTGAAGCAAGCATATCACAAGTTATGTGCTCATGGAGGTGATAAAAATTAGGCTTTGTTTGTATTCACAAACAAGAGGTATTCACTGTGGGCAGGTTCACTCTTGCGGGATATATTTTTCTCTTGAATCAACTTTCTATAGAATATGGATCATGATAAATTTTTTTGGCTCCCTAAAGCTGACTATTAATGCTGCAGTAGCAATCTTTCAATTAGTAAATTGCATGTCCATTATGTTTTTTGGGGGCAAAAGTTGCCTTTTTATGTTTGTTTGAATTGTGTGTTTAGCTATGTTCAACAAATTTTGTGTGTGTGTGTGTGTTTAGCTTGATTTCCAATAATTTGATGTTACTGCTAAGCATTTCATGCTATGTATTTTTAAATTTCATTCTAAATGATATTGAGTCCTTCTCAGTGTTCATTCTTGCCATTGTTTTTGGACATAGTATAGATGCTATTTTGCCTTTCTATGTATTGCTATTGCCAACCTTAGAACCAAGGAAACATTGGCGAGGTGATGAGAACAACATGCCAATGAATTTGTTGGGATCTAGAAAGAACTGTTGTGGATAATGAGTAATTTGTTATAATGATCAAATCAAGTAGTGTGGCAAATACAGGTCTAGAAAGTGAATCCAGTCCTTATAATATGAAATACAGCCTGAAAATCTTAATTAACCATCTAAAGCATTGTTGATATTCACATCCGAGAAACTGCAAGGTAAGCCGTGTGAAAAGGATGCCATTTTACATCAACAAAGTTGAGATCCTCAGCCAATTTAGTTACAAAATTCTTGCTTATGGCTCAATATAATCGTTAAAATCATTGTGAGTTTTAAAGTTTTTATTAGCTACTCATTTTCATGCTGATTATAGTTCATTAAACTTGACACTCCAGGAAAGCATCTAAGAATCATGTTATAACTATGTTGAATGAAGATTTATTGTAGCATAATAGATTTGAGATGCAACAGCTAGAAGGCTGGCTTGCATTCCAAATAGCTATGCAAATTTGAAAAGGTTGGTGTCGTAGCGGTCCATTTCCCCCTCAGAAAGCACTTGTTATGTTGAGGAGTGAATTGGTTTGCTTTTACTCGGTTGAAGCATCTCCGCTATTTTTTAGGTTTTTTATGTTCTCAATATTATTAAAGCACTCTTATTCTAGTCACTTACAACCAAGGTTCTGAAAAGCAGTTGCGGTCGCCGTAACGGTGGCGGTGGCGCAGTTGCGGTTGCGGGGTGTAAAGGATGCAGCGTAACGGTTGCGGTTACCGGAATTGTGAATTTTTTTTATTTTTCACACAGTTTGCAAAAAACTTACTGATAGGCATATTTTTTTTTTTCCAAAATCATATTTATTGGGTTTTAAAATTAACTTTGATAAATTTTTGATAATTTTCAAGTATGATCCAATATATTTCATATTTTTAAATTACTAGAAAATGAATTTTTTTACATTTTATTTCAATAATTAATGACTTTATATGTCATAAATCCATATTACACTTGTGGCAAAAATTTCTTTTATTAGACTTAGATGTATAAAATTATTTTTAATTATTATACCTGTGGAAGCGTATGTACATTTTAACTCAAATAGTTTTAAAAAAGTATACGTACTTAATGGAAGAACTTGACAAAGTACATAACATCATACCACAAATCACAAATAACAGAGAGTATATTTTACATAATGTTAGTACTAAAATTACATAATGTCACCACCAAAATGAGTGACGTGGTGCATCTTGGGATTCAGATTGTTGAGCTTGATTGTTGTTGCTACCTTCACCCCACCAAAATGAGTGACGTGATGTATCTTGGGATTCAGATTGTTGAGCATGATTGTTGCTACCTTAACCCCATCCAGTAGGAAATATATAAGTAAATGTGCTCATCATGTCATCACTTTCTGTTTGGTGCATTGCGAAAGAAAATGGATACTTTGACTGAAAAGGATCAACATACTCTTATTGGGCTTGTAGATAATTTGGCAAACCGTATCCTAGAGGACCATGTTGTTGAGAGGACCAAGGGTAATTTTGGTGAGGTGGGTAAGGATAGCTCTGGCTATCACTACTATAGGATGGGTAAGGGTTATATGGATAATTCTGACTACTATTAGATGAATCAAGCTGTTGTTCTCTGCTTCTTATTCTTCTGTCATCCCTACGTGTATCACTACCAAGAAACCTTCTAGGTAGTTGGGGTAAAAGTGCAACAGGTTCTCCAATATCATAATGTTCCCCAACATCACATAATCCAAATCCTCTAATAAAATCTTCACTTCCTGCACCAAAACAAGTACCATCACCACCATTGTCGCCGCCGCCACCACCACCGTCACCGTGAGAAGTGCCTCCACCATCACCATCATCACCTCCTCCATCAAATGGTGTTAAACCATCACTATTATCACTTTGAGTTGGAGTAGGAGTTGAGTTTTGAGAAGTGCGTCGAGTTTGATATCTATGGATGCCACCACCATCGTTTCTATCGCTGCCATCGCCATTGCCGTCGTCACCACCACCACCATCATCATCTGAGACCAAATCTAGTCATTCAGAATTATCCACACCATATAGTAAAGGATTTTTACTTTCTTCTATCCATGGACTTATTGGATCATCTTCTTCAAATATGTAATCCAAGTTAATAGGATTAAAACTCCTATCAATCTCCTCTTGGCTGCTTTTTTTAACGTGTCTCAATTTTAATCTCATGTTGTAGGTGATGAAGACTAATCTTTGGATTTTCTTATATTTCAATCTATTCCTCGTCTTCGTATGGATGAGACTAAAAGTACTCCAATTACGTTCACAGTGAGATGATGTGGTGGTTTGACTTAACACTTTCACAGCTATTTTTTGAAGTTCAGGAGCACAACTACCATGAATAATCTACCACTCAGCTACACAAAATTACATTACATTAGACATAAGTCAAAATATGATAGAAAATTATTTAAGTATTCATATATTGTAAATTTGTAATTTTGAAAATAAAACTTGGATTTGATTGTTTCCATGCTCTTTGTGCTAAAGGAGTGCCAAAAGTTTCCTGTTTATCTCGAAACAGCAACAACTACAATTTGGACAATCATTACAAGTAACATTTGCAAAAGTAAATTATTACTATTAAAATTTAAATAATTGGTACGTACTTGATTTGTTGCCTTCACTTGAGCATCCATATTAAGCTCCAATCTGGTAATTACTTTTTTAAGTCCATCCATCACTTATCTTATTATTTTATTGGATGAGGTAACACTATATTGGAATTGAGGATTTAAAAATATCCTTCAAAAATGAAAGGACAATTAATAATTGTAAGTAAATATACATTTTATAATTGAAATCGTAACACTTACCAGCCGCATGCAAATCTTGATGTAATTGAAAAGACCATCGAGTATCAATAATTTTCCAATACTCGGTGTAGTAGCGACAGTCTCTTTTAATTGCCAACTTTGCTCTATCTATAGCTTCATATATGAAACCCATTGTTGGCTTCTCATTCCCGTCAACCAACCTCTATACTCTAACCAGTGGCTCATGAACTTTACAAAGTTTTGTTGCTTTTGTGCCGAAACTCCTTTCCCAAAATAATTTTTTTCACCTTGTAAGGCTGCCCAGTCTTTGCCTTCCCCAATCTAGAATTTTCCACTCATCACTATTAAACATAGCTCTTAATTGTTGTTTATATCTAACAATACTCTCAATGGCAATAAAATTTGTAGCAAATCGAGTGATGGCAGGTCGAATCAATTCTCTATTTCCAATGAATTTTTTCATTAAATCCAACACCCATCCACTATCATAAATGAAATTGGTGATGATTTTACCATTTTCAATCACCTTTGCTACACTTTTCTTATTGGCTACATCTTTTAGCATGAGATCGATACAATGTGCCGAACAAGTTATCCAATATAAATGTTTTCTTTTTCTCATTAACATTTTGCCGGCAGCTTTCAGTGCAGGTTCATTATCAGTCACCACTTGAACAACGTATTGCTCTCCAATTTCATCAACAACTTTATCTAACAACCCAAAATAATATTCAGCAGTCCTACTAATAATATTAGAGGCATCAATTGATTTGTGAAATATAGTACCTCTATTGCAGTACACTATGAAGTTGATGATGTGTTGCCGAGTTAGATTGCTCCAACCATCACACATGATGGATACACCTCTCTCTGCCCAAATTCCCTTGAATGATCCTATCCATTCTGTCATTTTATCATGTTCCATGTCCAAATATAGTTCAGAAACTTCATAACCATTAGGGCCCTTTACTCCTGGCCCTACTTCAGCAGCAACATCAAGCATGGGTTGTGTATACTCTGAATCAACTGCATTGAATGGAATATGATTATAGAGTATAAACTTGGACACTGCCTGTCCCAATCTCTCCCTTAACTTCTGTAAATTCATTGTAGAGATTTTTCGCTGCTTTGTACTCTTGCCTTTTTGGAGTTCTACATCCATTGCTCTCAACCTTGCTTTAGGAGCATTGGACTTAATCCAATTACGTCCACTCCCACTAGTTTCACGCATTGATTGTGATCGACGAAAAACATTAGCATACCCTTTTGGCATTCTTTGACCACTACCCCTGTACCAGAACTACCACCTGCATCATATTGTGATCCATGACCTGTAGTACCTCATTTAAATTGTTGCCTTTCCTCTCATTGTTGTTGTGAACGAATACTTGCTTGTCTAGCCCTAGTCGTCTCTAGATTAGAGTCAGAGTCATCATCTCGAAGATTTACAAAATCTCCTCCTTCATCCTCATCATAGAGATCATAACGGTTGCGGTGGTAGGCACCACGCGTTACCCCCGCTTTCGCAGTGTGATTGAGATTCACAGGTGTATTGGCCGTTACGGCGGTCGTACGGGCCGTAACGGTGCCGTAACGGCCCGTTACGCACCATTACACTCTTTTTTTAGCTGATTCTTTTAAAAAAAAAAGCAAAAGAAAAGGTTGAAAAACTATGGATGCTGTTGTACATACCTTTATTATGATTGAATAGATTTTGTCTTTCCTCTTTTTAGCTCGTGAAAAACTTTGAGGTGAGATTTCATAATATTCAGAATACATCCACAAATTTTCAGATCTTCAGATACTCTGCAATTGCAATTGATTCAAATCTTCGGATTTATAAATTTTCAACCATCTTTAACTGAGTTTCTGATAAAAAAATTAAAAAGAGTGGTTCATGGGAAGATGAAGACAGAGAGAAGAGGAAATACGGATGGGTGAGAGATAGAGAGAGAGAAGAGAGAAGAGGGAAGAGATGAACCTATGTTGAAGATGAAGAAGGAGATGAATATTCAAGGCTGCCTTTGTGTTGAAGATGAAGAACATTTGTGAAACCTGTAAGTGACTCTGTGACTCTGTGTTGAAGACGAAGAACATTTGATCTGTTGCCTTTTTTTTAATTTTGTTTGTTTGGTTGCCTTCCCGGCTATAGCTTCAGAACCCTTGGGAACATATGTAATCAATTGTTTTTCTTGCGTGGTCTCCAACTGGCATTTTCATTTTGTTTTTGTTTTTGTTTTTGTATTATTATTATTATTATTATTTTTATTTATTTATTTTTTTGAACAATGATCTCTGGCTGGTATAAAGCCTAAAAAATTTATGGTGATATATTTAGCAATTTTAATTTAAATATATATATATAGAGCTATGCACTTACTTTTAGCATTTTATATATAATAATTAGTGATTGATTTTTTTTTTTTTTTTAATATCTAAAGATCATAACACCTATAATTATATTAATACATTTTATATATATCAGTTTTTATTGATTTTTTTTTTCTTGCAGGTTATTCAAAAAGATAACAAATATTCAAGTGGTTGAAGCCCAAAAAACAACTATGTATGAATTTTTTTCTTTATAATTTATTTTTTAATTTTTATATGATTACATTAGCATGTAAACTTCAAATGTATAAATAGTGGTTGCATTTTTTTTTAATAATCATTTCATTTAATATTTAATTATAAATATTTTGTATTTTGTTATTGTAATGTGTTGTGACAACAATGTTGAAGGCACAAATTTTTTTTTTTAAAAATCTTTTTAAAAGAAAAAAAAAATCAATACCTCAAAAAAAATTATTTATAATTTATTTTTTAATTTTTATCTGATTGCATTAGCATGTAAACTCCAAATGTATAAATAGTGGTTGCATTTTTTTTTTAATAATAATTTCATTTAATATTTAATTATAAATATTTTTTTATTTTGTTATTGTAATTTGTTGTGACAACAATGTTAAAGGCATAATTTTATTTTAAAAATATATTTTTTTAAAAAAAAATCAATACCTCAAAAAAAATTCTTTATAATTTATTTTTTAATTTTTATCTAATTACATTAGCATGTAAACACCAAATGTATAAATAGTAGTTGCATTTTTTTAATAATAATTTCATTTAATATTTAATTATAAATGTTTTTTATTTTGTTATTGTAATGTGTTGTGACAACAATGTTAAAGGCACAATTTTATTTTAAAAATATATTTTTTTAAAAAAAAAATCAATACCTCAAAAAAAATTCTTTATAATTTATTTTTTAATTTTTATATGATCACATTAGCATGTAAAATCAAAATATATAAATAGTGGTTGCATTTTTTATAACTATTTTATTTAGAATTTAATTTTAAATATGCTTTTATTTTGTTATTGTAATGTGTTGTCACAACAATTTTGATGGCACATTTTGATTTAAAATAAATGTTTTTTTGTATAAAATAAAAAAATATTTTTTAAAAAAAACAATAGGTCAAACAATGCCATGAAAAATGTCTTTAATCCTAATTACAATAGCATATAAAATCCAAATGTATAAATAGTAGTTGAATTTTTTTATAATTATTTCATTTAATATTTAATTATAAATATTTTTTTATTTTATTATTGTAATGTGTTGTGACAACAATTTTTATGGCACAATTTTTAAAAAAAAATATCTTTAAAAAAAAAAAAAATCAACACCTAAAAAAAAAATTTCTTTATAATTTTTTTTAAAATTTTTTTTATATGATTACATTAGCATGCAAAATCAAAATGTATAAATAGTGGTTACATTTTTTTTTAACAATCATTTCATTTAATAAATGTAAATATTGTTTATATAGTTAGTTCAAATTTTGTAGAAAATAATTTTGTAAACATTTAAAATAAATTAAAAAATGTATCAATAATGCAGAATTCAAATTCAAAAATGCCACGACAAAAGGGTGCCAGTGATGAACCCCCAAGTAATGATATTGGTTGGAAATTTGGAACTCCAGTTGAAGACACTAGGCATCATATTATTTGCAAATTTTGTGGACATCTCATTAGAGGTGAGATTATGCGTTTCAAACAACACTTAGCACATCAAATGGGGCAAGTGTATTCTTGTCCTAGTGTTAGTAGAGACGTGATGCAAGAAATGATGAAACATTTATCAAATAAGAAAATGAGTAAAGTAGACAAACAAAAGAGAAAAGCTGAATTGGAAGTACATATTAGGGGAGATGATCTCTATGATGAGGATGAAGGAGGGGATTTTGTAGATCTTCGAGATGATGACTCTGACTCTGATCCAGAGATGACTAGGGCTACACAAGCAAGTATTCGTTCACAACAACAATGGGAGGAAAGGCAACAATTTAGACGAGGTACTGCAGGTCATGGATCACAATATGATGCAGGTGGTAGTTCTAGTACAGGGGTAGTGGTCAAAGAATGCCAAAAGAGTCTGGTATTGCTAATGTTTTTCGTCGATCACAATCAATGCGTGAAACTGGTAGGAGTGGACGTAATTGGATTAAGCCCAATACTCCTGAAGCAAGGTTGAGAGCAATGGATGTAGAACTCCAAAAGGGCAAGAGTACAAAGCAGCGAAAAATCTCTACAATGAATTTACAGAAGTTAAGGGAGAGATTGGGACGGGCAGTGTCCAAGTTTATACTCTATAATCGTATTCCATTCAATGCAGTTGATTCAGAGTATACACAACCCATGCTTGATGTTGCTGCTGAAGTAGGGCCAGGAGTAAAGGGCCCTAATGGTTATGAAGTTTCTGAAGTATATTTGGACATGGAGCATGATGAAATGACAGAATGGATAGGATCATTCAAGGGAATTTGGGCAGAGAGAGGTGTATCCATCATGTGTGATGGTTGGAGCACTCTAACTCGGCAACACATCATCAACTTCTTAGTGTATTGCAATAGAGGTACTATATTTCACAAATCAATTGATGCCTCTAATATTATTAGTAGGATTGCTGAATATTATTTTGGATTGTTAGATAAAGTTGTTGATGAAATTGGAGAGCAATACGTTGTTCAAGTGGTGACTGATAATGAACCTGCACTGAAAGCTGCCGGCAAAATGTTAATGAGAAAAAGAAAACATTTATATTGGACAGCTTGTTCGGCACATTGTATCGATCTCATGCTAAAAGACGTAGCCAATAAGAAAAGTGTAGCAAAGGTGATTGAAGACGGTAAAACCATCACTAATTTCATTTATAATAGTAGATGGGTGTTGGATTTAATGAGAAAATTCATTGGAAATAGAGAATTGATTCGACGTGCCATCACTCGATTTGCTACAAATTTTATTGCCATTGAGAGTATTATTAGATATAAACAACAATTAAGAGCTATGTTTAATAGTGATAAGTGGAAGAATTCTAGATGGGGGAAGGCAAAGACTGGGCAGCCTTACAAGGTGAAAAAAATTATTTTGGGAAAGGAGTTTTGACAGAAAGCAACAGAACTTTGTAAAGTTCATGAGCCACTAGTCAGAGTATCGAGGTTGGTTGATGGGGATGAGACGCCAACAATGGTTTCATATATGAAGCTATAGATAGAGCACAGTTGGCAATTAAAAGAGATTGTCGCTACTACACCAAGTATTAGAAAATTATTGATACTCGATGGTCTTTTCAATTACATCAAGACTTGCATGCGGTTGGTAAGTGTTACGATTTCAATTATAAAATGTATATTTACTTACAATTATTAATTGTCCTTTTGTTTTTGAAGGATATTTTTTAAATCCTCAATTCCAATATAGTGTTACCTCATTCAATGAAATAATAAGAGAAGTGATGGATGGACTTAAAAAAGTAATTACCAGATTAGAGCCTAATATGGATGCTTAAGTGAAAGCAACAAATCAAGTATGTACAAATTATTTAAATTTTAATAGTAATAATCTACTTTTGCAAATGTTACTTGTAATGATTTTCTAAATTGTAGTTGTTGCTGTTTCGAGATAAACAGGAAACTTTTAGCACTCTTTTAGCACAAAGAGCATGGAAACAATCAAATCCAAGTTTTATTTTCAAAATTACAAATTTACAATATATGAATACTTAAATAATTTTCTATCATATTTTGACTTATGTCTAATGTAATGTAATTTTGTGCAGCTGAGTGGTGGATTATTCATGGTAGTTGTGCTCCTGAACTTCAAAAAATAGCTGTGAAAGTGTTAAGTCAAACCACCACATCATCTCACTATGAACGTAATTGGAGTACTTTTAGTCTTATCCATACGAAGACGAGGAATAGATTGAAATATAAGAAAATCCAAAGATTAGTCATCATCACCTACAATATGAGATTAAAGTTGAGACACGTTAAAAGAAGTAGCCAAGTAGAGATTGATAGGAGTTTTAATCCTATTAACTTGGATTACATATTTGAAGAAGATGATCCAATAAGTCCATGGATAGAAGAAAGTAAAAATCCTTTACTAGATGGTGTGGATAATTCTAAATGGCTAGATTTGGTCTCAGATGATGATGGTGGTGGTGGTGGTGATGACGGTGGCGATGGCAGCGACGGAAACGATGGTGGTGGCACCCATAGATATCAAACTTGACACACTTCTCAAAGCTCAACTCCTACTTCAACTCAAAGTGATAATAGTGGTGGTTTAACACTATCTGATGGAGGAGGTGATGATGGTGATGGTGGAGGCACTTCTCACGGTGACGGTGGTGGTGGTGGTGGTGGTGGCGGCGACAATGGTGGTGATGGTACTTGTTTTGGTGCAGGAAGTGAAGATTTTATTGGAGAATTTGGATCATGTGATGTTGGGGAACATTATGATATTGGAGAACCTGTTGCACCTTTACCCTAACTACCTAGGAGGTTTTGTGGTAGTGATACATGTAGGGATGAAAGAAGATTAAGAAGCAGAGAACAGCAGCTTGATTCATCTGATAGTAGTCAGAGTTATCCATATCACTCTTACCCATCCTACAGCAGTGATAGCCAGAGCTATCCTTACCCATCTTAACAAAATTACCCTTGGCCCCTCTTAACAACATGGTCATCTAGGATATGGTTTGCCAAATTATCTACAAGCCCAAGAAGAGTATGTTGATCATTTTCAGCCAAGATATCCATTTTCTTTCCCAATGCACCAAACAGAAAGGGATGACATGATGAGCACATTTACTTATATATTTCCTATTGGATGGGGTGAAGGTAGCAACAATCAAGCTCAACAATCTGAATCCCAAGATGCACTACGTCACTGATTTTGGTGAGGTGAAGGTAGCAGCAATAATCAAGCTCAACAATCTGAATCACAAGATGCACGACGTCACTCATTTTGGTGGTGACATTATGTAATTTTAGTAGTAACATTATGTAAAATATACTCTCTGTTATTTGTGATTTGTGCTATGATGTTATATACTTTGTCAAGTTCTTCCATTAAGGATGTATACATTTTTGAAACTATTTGAGTTAAAATGTACATATGCTTCCACAAGTGTAATAATTAAAAATAACTTTATACATTTAAGTCTAATAAAAGAAATTTTTGCCACAAGTGTAATATGGATTTATGACATATAAAGTCATTAATTATTGAAATAAAATGTAAAAAAATTCATTTTCTAGTGATTTAAAAATATGAAATATATTGGATCATACTTAAAAATTATCAAAAATTTATCAAAGTTTATTTTAAAACCCAATAAATATGATTCTGAAAAAAAATATGCGTATCGGTAAGTTTTTTGCAAATTGTGCGAAAAATAAAAAAATTCACAATTCCGGTAATCGCAACCGTTACGCTGTAGCCTTTACACCCCGCACCCGCACCCGCCACCGCCACCGTTACGGCGACCGCAACCGTTTTTTAGAACCCTGCCTGTTCATATCTAAGCGCTTTATTTCGGCCTCGTTCAATCACAGGGTGATGAGCAAGCAAGTTGCGGTTGCTTATACCAACTCCAAAGACATCAAAGCCGCACTCAAGTCGCGACCAGATATACCAGCGTGTTTGGCCGTAGGATGGATTTTAGCAGAGAGAGTGCGAGAAGCAGATGTCTACACGGCTTCGTATACTCTGAGGGAGAGGGATAAGTTTGAAGGAAAGATAAGAGCTGTTGTTCAGTCTCTCATTGACAATGGTATTGATGTTAAAGTTTATCTTGATTGATTTTTTATTTATTTTTTCTTTCCAAAACTTAAGTTAGGATCTTTATGTTTCCTTTTTAAGTGTTTTTAGTAACCCTTTCAAAGGTGAAAATCCCTTTGGTCCTGTTGTAGTCTTTTGTAGATCCTTGATCAATGAAACAAAGGAACACATATATGTATTCATGATCTTCTATAAATGCGAACTCTTTTGTGTGGGGAGTTATTTTCTAGTTCCTGTTATTTTTAAATAAATTTTCTAAATATAAGTTGTTTTAAAATTTGAGTGAAAATTGAAACGGTGTAGGTTAAACCAAACCAAACCAAGCCTTAAGTCCCATCAAATGGGGTCGGCTACATGAATCCTTCTTCTCCACGCGGCCCTATCAAAGGCCATTTCGTTAATCAAATTAAGTAGATCCATATCTCTATTTACAATGCTAACCAACGTTAATCTAGGCCTACCCCGTCCCCTAACACTTCTATCTACCGTTACAGCATCACATCTCTTCACTATTGCCTCTGTTGGTCTTCGTTGAATATGACCAAACCATCTCAATCGATTCTCTCTCAACTTATCTTCTATCAGTGCTACTCCTACACATTCCCGAATACACTCATTCCTAATTCTGTCTTGTCTTGTCTAGTCTTGCCACACATCCACCTTAGCATTCTCATCTTAGCCACACTCATCTTATCTACATGTTTCTTGGTTACACTCCGTCCCATACAACATTGCTAGTCTAATAGCCGTTCTATAGAACTTACCTTTAAGTCTAGTGGGTATTGGTCTATCACACTGTACCCCACACGTACTTCTCTACTTACACCATCCCGCCTTAATCTTATGGGCCACATCCGCATCAATCTCCCCCGCTGTTCTGATAATCGACCCTAAATAATGAAAATGTTCACTCTTAGGTAGTTCTTGGTTCTCAATCTTCACTTCTCCTCTGCTTTCATTATTACTGTTACTAAATTTACACTCCATGTATTCTATCTTAGTTCTGCTTATCTGGAATCCTTTAGATTCAAGAGCTTTTCTCCAAATCTCCAACTTTGCATTAACTCATTTTCTAGTCTCATCCACTAGCATTATATCGTCTGCAAAAAGCATACACCATGGCACGTCATCCTGGATATTTCTCGTTAACTCATCCACAACTAAAGCAAAAAGATAAGGATTTAAGGTAGATCCTTGGTGTAACCCTACAGTGATAGGAAATTCATTTGTTTCTTCAGCAGGCGATCTAATAGCGGTCACCACCCCTTCATACATGTTCCTAATCACATCAATGTAACCTTTTGTCACCCCTTTCTTTGCTAACACCCACCATATTATATCCCGGGGCACTCTATCATATGCTTTCTCAAGGTCGATAAACACCATATGAATGTCTCTTTTATTTTCTCTATACTTTTCTATAACTCTCCTTAAAAGATATATCGCTTCCATTGTTGACCTGCCAGGCATAAATCCAAATTGATTCTCTGACACCTCTGTTATATCTCGCAATCGACATTCTATCACCCTCTCCCACACTTTCATTATGACACATTAGTTTGATTCCTCTATAGTTGTTGCAATTTTGGACATCTCATTTATTTTTATAGATTGACACTAAAATACTCTTCCTCCACTCATCTGGCATGTTCCTAGTCAACAAAATTTTGCTAAACAACCTAGTCAACCAAGCAACCCCCTTTTTTACCCAAAAACTTCCAAGCTTCAATAGGGATATCATCTGGTCCTAAAGCCTTATTTGATTTCATCTTCTTAAGTGCAATCTCCACTTCAAAGTTCCTAATCCTGCGATAGAACCTATAGTCTTGGTTTATCGTATTACTGCCTATTTCTTCCTCTATTGCTGTACCTCCATGTTCCTCATTTAATAGTTTCTCAAAATAGTTCTTTAATCTTTCCTTAATCTCTTCATCCCTCACCAATACCTTAGAATCCTCACTCTTGATGCACTTAACTTGATTAAAATCTCTTGTTTTCCTCTCCTGTATCTTAGCAAGTTTGTATACCCTCTTCTCTTCCTCCTTACTATCTAGTCTAGTGTATAGGTCATCATAAGCTTTCAACTTTGCCTCTCTCACTACTTTCTTGACCTCCTTATTAGCCAATCTATAGCTTTTAAGGTTTTCCTCAGTTCTATCATTTTGCCACTTTTTAAAGCACTCTTTTTTGCCTTAACCACTGCTTGAACCTTTTCCCTCCACCACCACCACCAAGTTTCCCTAGAGCTGAGTCCCGTTCTTTTCGACTCTCCAAGCACTTCCCTTAAGATTCTCCTCATATAATTGGCCATCGAGTTTCACAGTGTTAGCATCATCTTCCAAGTCCCAAGTACGTTCTTTATCCATTCTATTCTTAAATATTTCTAATTTATCCTCTTTTAGGTCCCACCATCTCGTCCTACGACGCCCACTATCCTTCTTAGCTTGGTATTGCCCTCTAAAACATAAATCTAGTATCAAAATTCTATGTTGAGAGGTCAGGCTTTCTCTAGGAATCACCTTACAATCATTGCATTTTAGGCAGTCCACTTTTCTCACTAAGAAGTTATTTATTTGGCTCTTAATTGACCCACTCATAAAGGTTATCAAATGCTCCTCCCTCTTCTTATACATAGTATTGGCCACCACCAGGTCAGAAGCCAACGCAAAATCTAAGATACTCTCTCTAGCCTCATTTTTGTCACCAAAACCATATCCACCATGCACCCTTTCATAGCCTAGTTTATCTATGCCTACATGGCCATTAAAGTCTCGCCTATAACCAGGTTCTCTCCTACGGGTATCTCCTGTAAGATCTCAACCATTTGCTCCAAAAAATTCCTCTTAGTCCGATCATCTAATCCTATTTGAGGGGCGTATGTACTAATAACGTTCACTATATTCCCTCTAATAACTAGTTTAACTAACATAATCCTATCCCCTTTCCTAATGACCACCACTACATTCTCTACAAGACTCTTGGCAATTAAGATTCCTATCCCATTCCTGCGTCTATCCTTACCATTATAATACAGTTTAAAACCGGTATCCTCAATTTCCCTAGCTTTCTCACCGGTCCACTTAGTTTCTTGTACGCAAGCTATACTAACTCTCCTCCTAATCATAACATCTACGAACTCCAACGTCTTACCAGTTAAGGTTCCTATATTCCAAGTGGTTACCCTAAACCTATAGTCTTGGACTAGTTTCTTTATCTACACTCGTCCAGGAAATGCAGGAACCTTTGCCCATTTTTCACCGCACCCAGGCGTCGATGCGGTGCCCCTTGCTCACTTTTCGAAACACCCGGAGGCAGGCACAACGTGTCACTTGAGGGTAACGACCTAGCATTTAAATAATTCAAAGTAGGATTCATTGTTATGAGGGATCCGAGTTGGTTTTTTTACGTGTTGGCTATCGGCTACCTAACACCCAACCCTCCTCCTTAACCCGGGCTTGGGACCGGCGGAGTTGTTAACAACCCCGGCGGAGTTGAAACGGTTTAGGGTAGCGGGTATTAAATGCTATCTGGTCTCGGGGTAAATTTAGAGAAGAGTAGGGTAGCGGGTATTAATGCTGATTCAAGTTTGATTCAGCGAATGACTGAGTTACTTGGGTGTGGTATAGAGACATTTCTGATGAAGTATTAAGGGCTCTCGCTGGGAGGTAACCCAAAGGGTGAAGTGTTTTGGAATCCAGTGGTGGAAAAGATAGGTAAGAGGTTAGAAGGGTGGAGTAGGGCTTTACTATCCCGTAGGGGTAGGTACACTTTGGTTAAGACTGTGCTTAGTGGAATTCCAATTTATTTAATCTGTGTTCAAGATTCCAGTCAATGTAGCAAAATCTATAGAAAAGTTAATGAGGAATTTTCTTTGGGAAGGGAAAGATGAAGGAAGGAGGGATCATTTGGTGAACTGGGAAACGGTGTCCGTATCTAAGGAGAAGGGGGTTTTGGCCGTTGGTAATATAGTGATTAGAAACATGGCTCTACTGGGCAAGTGGTTATGGAGATTCCCAATTGAGTGTGGTTCATTATGGTTGTGGTTATTAAAAGGAAATATGGGACTCATGTTAATGGTAGGGACTCTCAGGTGGTCACGAGGGGTAACGGGCGGGCTCCTTGGAAGTCCATTTCTCAAATTTATCCAGTTTGGTCCCGATTCATTTATGTGAGGGTGGGTAATGGGGAAAAAGGTCAAATTTTGGAAGGATGTTTGGGTAGGCTCTTCGTCCTATCCCCTTTTATGTAGAATTTCTCAGTCTCATAATTGTTCTGTTGCGTCTGTGGCGGGTTCTTCGTTGGCTCCTTTTTCTTGGAATTTTTACTTTCTCTGAAATCTTCATGAGAGGGAAGTTCCGGAATTGGTATTTCTTTTGTCAAGGCTCGAAAATGTTGCTTGTCTCCAATTTTGGAGGATAGGTTGCTTTGGAATATTCATCCGTTTGGTTCTTTTACTTGTAAATCCTTTCTTGATAAAATCATTGATACTTCTTCTGTACTTCAGTTTCTGTTTCATAAAAAGATTTGGAAGGCATGTGCTCCTCTTAAGGTGAAAGTGTTCATGCGGATCTTGGTTCATGGGGGCACTTTGAAAAATGATTCATTGCAAAATAGGAGACCTTCGGGGTATCTTAATCCTCAATGGTGCATTATGTGTTGTAAAAATGGAGAATCTCTAGATCATCTCTTTTTGCATTGCTCGGTGGCTGGGCGGTTGTGGCATAGGGTGTTTGGATTGGGCAATGTGCTGTGGGTGGCCCCAAAAGGAAGTGCTCAAATGCTATTATTTGATTTTCAAGTTTTTTGGAAGGTCGAAGAGGGCTAAAGTGCTTTGGAGTGGTGTTGTCTTTGCAATTGTTTGGGTCATTTGGTTGGAAAGAAATGCATGTCTTCGAAGGAGTTGCCCGGGATATAGACTATTTATGGGATAGGGTGCGATACTTGGTGTCTATTTGGGCCTCGGTGAGTTCAGTGTTCTGAGAGATTCCGGTTTTTATGCTTGCTTCTAATTGGGTGTTAGTTTGTAATATGTAGTAGTAACTGTTTGTTTTCTTGTATTTTGATTTGTTCCTTTTTGGTTTTTTCTTCGCTGCGTCATCTTTATTGTAGAGGATGCCTTATCCTTGTTGCTTTTTGGCCTTGTGCCTAAATATATCTATGTTGTTGCTGATCAAAAAATAAAATAAAATAAAAGGATTGAATCATAATTATTACAGAGGGTCTCCATGTGAAATTTGAGTGATTTTTTTTTTTTTTAATTAAAGGTAAAAATTTGTAATTTGTTCTATAATTTTTTTACTCTAATGTCTCTAAAACAGACTCTTGCGACCTTCACGTACTTTTTATCCAAATTTTTATTTAACAGTGAGTGAGAGGAAGACTATATTAAAACATGAATTGAAGTATAAAGATTTACTGTAATTGTTTACTATTCGAAGATGTGGAAACAAAATAAAATTCAAATAAGAATTGCTGATTTTGAGGTATCTGGATTTTTTGAATGAATGCTACCTAATCTTATTAATATTTCGAAAATGCAACATACTTTTAGTTTTGCTGTTGCTTGTTCTCAATGGATGTTTGTCTTATCAGTATCATCCTTTGGAAGAAGTATCTTCATTTTCTTCATGATACTTCAGCAATCTAAATTTTAGTTGAGTTTAATGATTTTACAGTTCCCTTTTGTGCTTCAATGGGAAACTTCTTTAATCTGAGTGTGCATGTAGTTGAACATGTAGAATTGCTTGATGCTGTATAATGGTTTTATGATGTAGCATTTTTTATATCTGAAATTCAGATTGACCGCTTGTTTTGTTGTCTATAGTTAAAAATAATTTTTGTTTAAAAATTTGAACGAGTAAGTTATTTTGTGATTGATTTACTAATATAATGATGGCCATCACAAAACCATGTTACCTGTAGGAAGCAGCTAAAATGGTTCGACCCTTTTCAAGAAGAGAAGGATTTTCTGTCATTCCTAATGTAAAATGGGGAGATGTCGGAGGACTCTATTTGTTAAGGCAGGAGTTTGACCGTTACATATTAGGTGCATAAAATATCCCCGAGGATTATGAGGTAATTATTACATTTAAATGTCAAATTATAAATCACCGTCAAGATGGTACAAAGGGAAACCAAAATAAGGGTAGAGTAGAGAGTCATCCTATGTTATTGACATCGTAAGGTTTGTGTTCTTAGATTTAGCTGGCATTTTCAGGGATTCGGGGTAGATCTAGAGACAGGATTTTTGCTTTATGGACCTCCAGGTTGTGGGAAAACATTGAGTGCTAAGGCTGTTGCCAATGAGGCTGGAGCCAATTTCATTCATATCAAGGTTTGTCACTTTATTTTCACTGTCCAATCTTTTGTTTAAACTGTGAGAATATAGAATATATTATTGTGTGTTTTGTACAAATTAGAGTCCTATTAGAGGCATGATTGTGTTAGAGTCCTGTTAGAGACATAATTGTATTTGTATTTTCTTTTTTTGATTTAGGATTTAGGGCTATATAATCTAAGGTTTGATTGTAATCTTGAACACAATTGAATATACAGAAAAGCTTTCAGGAATCTTACATGGTATCAGAGCATAGTTCGAAACCCTAGCAGCCATTGTCAAAGCTTTTTTGCCTCGTTGAGTTCTTTGTTTCAGCCTTCCGAATTCATGCGACCCATCTGGTTTGAGATTGGGTTTGGTTCGTTCAGTCTCTCTGATCGAGTTGTCTTCTGATTCGCAACCTCAGGTTCGGTCTCTCTTAGCCTCGTCTCTGAAGTCGTGAGTCGTGGGTTCTCCAATCTGGTTCGTAACCCCTCTGCAGTTGACATCCCGAGTTCTTTCCTGCTTCAATTCGCATGATCGAAGAGCTGTCTGCCCTTGTTCCTCTTGATCGGCTTCGACTTCGACTCGTCTCTCAGTCGACTTCGACTCTTGTTTGCTCCAGAGTTGACTTCGACTTTTGTCTCTCTGTCTATGTGGTTCGACTCTTGACCCAGTTGTTTATTCTTGTTTGGCCTAAACAAGTTCCATATTATTATAGTTTGACCCCTCAGATTTTGATTATTACACTTTGCCCCATCAGTCCCCTTCACTTTTCTCTCTGGTTATTACGATGTCTCCAGCTACTGATCTCGCTGCCTATACTACATCTGCTCCAGCTCCTGATCCTGACTTGGCTTCCTTAACTGCTCAGATTAGTCAGTTTCAGCATATATTGTCTACCTCCCAGCCATCCCCATTTGCCTCAATTATTTCCTCTCTTCATTCAGGTTTGCTTGGTTCTTTTTCAGGTATTTCTTCTTCAGGTATTTCTTCGTCTGTTTGGATTTTTGACTTTGGTGCTTCTCATCATATGACTCTCTATCTCTCCTTACTTCAAAATTGTACTCCTCCTCCTTTTCCTATTACTGTCAATGCTGCTAATGGATCTGGTATGTCTGTTGTATTTGTTGGGTCTGTCCTACCATCTGCTATGTCTGTTGTCTCTATTCCATCTGTCTTTTATGTTCCTCAGTTATCTGTCAGTTTATTATCTATCAGTCAGCTTGATGACACTGGTTTTGATGTTATTTTTTCTTCTGCTATCTGTTCTGTACAGGATCGAATGTCTAAGCAGCAGATTGAGACCGGCCGTAGAATTGGAGACTTCTATGTGGTGGAGAGCTTGCATCTGCCTATAGCAATCTCTTTGATTGCCTTTTCCTCTTTTCAGTTAGATTCTCTATCTAGTCCTCTCTACTTATGGCATTCTCGATTAAGGCATTTGTCTGCTGACCGCTTACGGTCTTTAGCTCAGTCAGGTATTTTGGGTAAAGTTTCTCCTAGTGAACTTACTGAATGTCGGGGGTGTAAATTTGCCAAAATGACATCCTTACCTTTTCGTAAAAGTACTTCTATATCTGATACACCGTTTTCCTTAGTTCATACTGATGTTTGGGGCCCTTCTCCTATTCTCACCAAAGGGGGTTCTGCATACTATGTGTCATTTGTTGATGACTGCACCCGTTACACTTGGGTTTATCTTATGACTCATAAGTCCGATTTCTATGAGATATACCGTACCTTTCAGTCTATGATTACTACTCAGTTTGGGTTTACAATTAAAGTGTTACGGTCTGACTTGGGTGGGGAATATTTTAAAAATGAGTTCTGTGAGTATTTGGCCAATTTGGGTACCATTCACCAAAATTTCTGTACAGATACACCTGCCCAAAATGGTCGAGCCGAGCGTAAACACCGTCATCTTCTTGAGACCACTAGGTCTCTTCTTCTCTCTGCCTTAGTTCCGGCTCCATTCTGGGGGAAGGTAGTTCTTACTGCTGCTTTTCTTCTCAACCGCATGCCTACTCCCCTTCTTTCTGGTCGGTCTCCTTATGAGGCTTTGTTCTCCCAAATTCCTAACTACTCCCTCCTTCGTGTGTTTGGGTTTGCCTGTTTTGTTCTTCTTCCCCGCAAAGATAGGACCAAACTTAGTGCCTGGTCTGTCCTCTGTGTCTTTTTGGGTTATAGTCCTACTCAGAAAGGTTATCGGTGTTACGACCCTGTTTCTCGTCGTCTTTATGTCTCTTGTCATGTTGCCTTTCTTGAACGTCTATCTTACTTCCAGCTTCCCCCTCTCACTGCTCCAGTTTCCAAAGAGGATTTGGTTCACATTGACCCATTTCCTTCTGAGGTCTCGTCTGATGAGTATATCTCCACTATTCCCCTTGAGCTTGTTCCATCTTCTCCTCCTATACCTCTAGCTGTTTCTCCTCCTTCGGCTTCTTCTCCTCATCCATTGTTAGTTTATTCTCGTTGCAAGGCTCCTCCTCCAGCGATTGTCTCTGCTCCTGCTGCTCCTCCCTCTGCTTCTGACGACTCTGATCTTACTGCACACCGATATCCTTCTCGAGTACGTCATCCTCCAAACAGGTTGGGTTGGTCTAATACTTATTTTTCTGCTTCCTATCATACCTTTTTGTCTGCTATTCACTCTTTTGTAGAACCTCAGTCTTACAAGGAGGCCTGTCAGGATCCTTATTGGGTTCAAGCTATGGAGGATGAGTTATCTGCTTTACAGAAAACTAGTACTTGGGAGTTGGTTCCTTTGCCTGCTGATAAGAACTTGGTTGGTTACAAATGGGTCTACAAAGTCAAGACTCGTTCTGATGGTTCTCTTGAGCGTTACAAAGCTCGTTTGGTTGCTAAAGGTTTCTCTCAAGAGTATGGTATTGATTATGAGGAGACATTTGCTCCTGTTGCCAAAATGACTACTATCCGTACTTTGATCTCTGTTGCTGCTGTTCGTTCTTGGCCTCTTTATCAGATGGATGTTAAGAATGCTTTTCTTAATGGCCATCTCACTAAGGAGGTTTACATGCATCCTCCCTCTGGTCTTCGCCATCCCTCCAGTCACGTTTGTCGTCTTTGGCGTGCTCTGTATGGTCTAAAGAAGTCTCCTTGTACTTGGTATGATCGATTTCAGACTGCTGTTACCGAGCTCGGGTTTCATTCTTTTGCTTCCGACTCTACTTTATTTCTGCGACATACCTCGGCTGGTTTTGTTGCTCTCTTACTCTATGTGGATGATATGATCATCACTGGCTCAGACTCTTTTGCTATCTCTGAGGTCAAGCAGCATCTCTTCCGCACCTTCGAAATGAAGAATCTGGGTCCATTACGATATTTTCTTGGTATTGAGGTTGCTTCTTCTCCCAAAGGCTATTTTCTGTCTCAGGCTAAGTATGCTAATGAAGTCATTCATCGTGCTGGTCTTACTGATACTAAGGTTTCTGATACACCTATTGAGCTTAATGTGAAGCTTAACTCTATTGATGGTGTCCCTCTGGATGATCCCACTTTATATCGCGAGCTTGTGGGTTGTTTAGTTTATTTGGTTGTCACTCGCCCTGATCTTGCTTATGTTGTTCATGTGGTTAGTCAGTTCGTTTCTGCTCCTCGCTTTACCCATTGGGCTGCTTTGGTTCGTGTTCTTCGCTATCTCAGGGGTACCATCCTTCAGGGCTTATTGTTGTCCTCTATTTCCTCTTTGGACTTGGTGGCCTATGCTGACTCTGATTGGGCTGGTGATGTTACTGATCGTAAGTCTACGTCTAGTTTCTGTATGTTTCTTGGAGATTCCTTGATCTCTTGGAAAAGCAAGAAATAATCAGTCGTTGCTCGCTGTACTGCCGAAGCTGAGTATCGTGCTATGGCTCATGCCACTGCTGAGATTGTTTGGCTTCGTTGTCTCTTGTCAGATTTGGGTGTCTCTCAGTCTTCTCCGACATCTCTCTATTGTGACAACCACAGTGCTATTCAGATTGCCCACAATACTGTCTTTCATGAGTGGACGAAATATATTGAAATTGATTGTCACTTTGTTCGCCAGCATCTGCAGTCTGCCTCTATCTTGCTTCCTTTCATCCCTTCGGCTTTGCAACTTGCGGACTTCTTCACCAAGACTCACACTACCACTCGGTTTCAGTTTCTTTTTAGCAAACTTTCAGTGTTTTCTGCTAAAACACCTTGAGTTTGAGCGGGGGTGTGAGAATAAAGAATATATTATTGTGTGTTTTGTACAAATTAGAGTCCTATTAGAGGCATGATTGTGTTAGAGTCCTGTTAGAGACATAATTGTATTTGTATTTTCTTTTTTTGGTTTAGGATTTAGGGCTATATAATCTAAGGTCTGATTGTAATCTTGAACACAATTGAATATACAGAAAAGCTTTCAGGAACCTTACAGTGCTAATTTCAACTGTAATTTCTA
The DNA here is from genome assembly GCA_036172215.1 of Camellia granthamiana. Lineage (NCBI taxonomy): Eukaryota > Viridiplantae > Streptophyta > Magnoliopsida > Ericales > Theaceae > Camellia > Camellia granthamiana. Next base: position 28,583,400 of record CM069907.1, read on the forward strand.
AATTATGTTTACCGGTAAAGGGCGAGTTGGCTGTGAGGACAATATTCAGCCGAGCAAGGACATGTGCCCTGTGCATACTTTTCTTTGATGTGGTAAGTGGCTTGTTACTGTTGGTACTATTCCCAATATTTCTGACTTAAATTATGAAAATATGGACCTCTTTCAACATAACAATGATGCATTTAGTTAATTATGGAGTCATGGACCTCCCTTCTTCATCAAACTTTACATCTACTTTTGGCCATGATTGCAAGATGGGAAGAACAGCAATTCCATACTCCATCAATGCAGAAAGGACAGAGCCATTCACATCACAAGCACTTTATGTAAATTTTTTATTCATTCATCTCTCTCTTGGGGTTTTTTTTTTTCCCTTCTTGGTCTCCATTTAGATTTCATAGGACTAAAATGTAAGCCAACTATATAATAGTGTAATTGTATATAGCCTGCCCTTTTCAGTTTAACAATGAAGTCTTGTATTTAAAAAAAAAAATGGTCCAATAATGATCTGCACTCTGTTATAAAACATGGGCTGGACAGGGTTTTGATCATTTTTCTTTGATCACTTTAGGAGGGGTTGCTGCTAGTTGAACTTCACATGTTCAGATGAGTTGTTTTATTTTAGCCAAAATCCTTAATGGGTTTGGTTGACAATTATATACCTATAGAATTGGTCTTTGTATCAGTCATTACTGTCAGTGTTTTTAACGTGTGCTCATCTGTTGCTTCAATATCTGCAGGTGGATGCTTTGTCTACAAAGCGCGGAAAGGAGGGGGGCTGGGTTGTTGAGCAGCTTTTAAACCAGGTCTAACAAATTTACATATTTAGTATCTGAACTCACTTATGCACACCTACTCATCTTATGTCTTTAACGAAATGCATAATGATTTGGGGAAGAACTTTCCGAAAAAAGAACCAACGAACCACACAAACCACACCAGTACAAATGTCACATGGATTGGTTTGCTTGGTTAGTGAATGGGTTTGGTGTCACAAAATGAGAATTGCACCGACACTAGGGAACTCAGTCGCACCCTAATGCTTCCTTATCAAAACTTTATTATCAGGTTATGGATTTGTCAATGAATTCATTTCTTATTATGCAGCTACTGATAGAGCTAGACGGTGCAGATCAGCGACGTGGTGTTTACGTCATTGGTGCCACAAACAGGTGATCTCAGTTCTTTTTCTTGAAGTTTGCTCTGATAGCAAAATACTATTGTCTTTTGTCTACCAAGTTATCATATCTGATCTTGCGAAAATGCATACCAGACCTGAAGTGATGGACCGTGCTGTTTTACGGCTTGGAAGGTTTGGCAAACTCCTTTATGTCCCTCTGCCCAGTCCAGATGAATGCGGGTTGATCTTAAAAGCTCTTGCTAGGAAGAAGCCTATAGATGCTAGTGTGGATTTAATTGCTATCGGGAGTGATGAAGCTTGCAAAAACCTTAGCGGAGCTGATCTTTCTGCACTGGTTCGACTATTGTGTTGATTTCATATTTTGTTTTCAAGAAATGCTACCTCCTCATGGTTTTAAATATCAATACAACATGTAACGGAAGTTCGGCCTTCCAATATTTATCCAGATATTTAAAACCATTCTCTCACTTGTGTCCGCACATTGTACATGTGCATGCTTGTGCCGAGTGTAACTCGTGGTTGGGCTTTTCCTGACCGCTCGATTTCTGTCTTTGTCAATGCTAGATGAATGAAGCAGCCATGGCTGCACTCGAAGAGAAACTGACGGCCCAAAGCAGTTAAGATGCTGATCATCTGACCTCATTGACTATCAAGAAAACACATTTTGAGCAGGCATTGAAAAAAATCTCTCCATCAGTCTCAGACAAGGTTTCGGGTTTACCCTTGTTTGGTTGTTTCTGATGCTCATGTGTGTTGTACCCTTATACAGCTCGCCTTTTCTCGGCTTTCTAGTCTCTCTTTTGTTTGCGGTGCAGCAAAAACATTACTAACCATCGTTTGTCAGAAAGCTTCAGAGTGGCATGAGAGTAGATGGGGTGGGAGTATTTGGATTGATTGGGATCCGATTTCATTGTCGTTGTAGATGCCATCATTCATTTCAAGTTGGTGGATACTCTTTCAACCTGTGGTATCGGAGAGGGAAGACAGCAGCCCAACTCGGGAAAAACCAGGTTTCCTTTACTATGATCAATTGCGACCGCCTAGTATTAACTAAAGTTGTGTTATGGTTTTGAATTTGTAGAAGGGAAATAAATTAGAAAAAAATGAAATAGAAGTTAAGATTTTTTTGGTTATTTTCTCTTTAAGATTTAAAATACAAGCCCCCCTAAGTGAGGGATATTAGAAGCTTTAAGTGTAATTTAAATTAACGTTGGGTTTGTAAAATATCATTTATTTGTTTATTTATTTTTAAGGATAACTAGTGGTAAATCATTTATTTATTAGGTTAGAAATGCACATTTTTAGACTTAAAAATTCACTTACAATAATGTGGCAAGGAGTTGGGCTCAATATTATTGGTGTGTAAGAGTATCTCCAACGCTTACTCAAATTTTTCATTAAATTTGAGTAAAAATTTGATCTAATATTTTGTGTTCCAATCGTTTCATTAAATCTGGTCGGTCGTTCGGCCGATCATCCGACTGGTCGTCCGGTCAAGAGCAAATTTTCAGTAAACTTGAATATTTTGTCGGTTATCAACCCGATTGACCGATTGATCATCTACTCGGTCGTCCACCAATGGTCACTTGTAAAATTTGATGAATGGTTAAACGCTCCCTTGATTTCGGGCCTTGCCTTCATTCGATATGGGTTTGATGTGATGGTTAGAGCAAAAAAAAGAAATATGTTTCATCAAATTTAAATTTGATAAAATATTTAAGTATTGGAGACGTTTTAACAAATTAAAAATTGACAAATATCATGTAACATCATTATAAATACAACTGTGAAAGTATTTTAAGGGTCTCAAACATATTTTTTCTGTGGTATAAAGTTGTTGCATTTGGCAAATCTTAAAAAATTGCCTTTGTTATTGGGAAATTTTCGGTAAGTTGTTTTTTTTCTTTTGCGTAAATTATATTGACACCTTTTAAGGTTTTTGTTTAATATATATCTCCCATATTTGAAAAGGACTATAAACACCATATTGGGAAATTCGGCCATAAACCCCTCTTATCTTCCTTTTCTTGTTAAAAGGATCAAAAGAAAAATTATACTTTCAAAACTCCCTCATAATTATAAAGTCTTGTATAAAGGATAAAAATTTTCAGATTTATATTTTGTGTGACAAATTTACCCTTTATATAACGCCCTCAAAATAATAACATTAAACCCATCCATATAGAGACATGCATTGATACCTAAAAGGTCCACATTCATCAATTCATCAGAGTATTTCATTACAAAAGTATTACATGTTTACAACAAAAGCAAATGCCCTACGGGCTTACAGCTTTCCAAGTTAACACTTGGTTACAAAAGAGAGTGCTAACTCAAGTACACATTAAGTCCTTGGCTTGAATCTATATGTAATACAATCAAGGAAAATAAGACAACAAAAGTATGTCCCCCTCTAGCCTCCCAAGCTATGTCCTTAGAGGTGGCATGTTACCTGTACCTGAAAATGATGTTCCCATATAGGGTGAGCCATAGCCCAGTAGAAATATACTAAACCAACTATGAACAATGCCTAAAAGATTAGCAACTGATAGATGGTCAACACTTACACTTCCATTTACATCTTATTACAATTCCATGACAGTCAAGTCTATGTTACAATTCACTTTCTATTCCTTATTCAACTTTGAGTTTAAAAACAAGGCTCAGTACTCTGGCCAAAACATTTGGTGGGATTATAGTTCATCACTAGAACACTTTCGAAATTCAAGGTGGATACACATTTTAGTGTTGTATCAATAACACATAGACCACTTCCATACTTCACAAACAATGATGATATACATTTTAGTGCTATATCAAATCAAACAAACATTTCAATAGATAAGCATATGAGCCATATCACACTACAACAGATAAGCATATGAGCTATATCAACACTTCAACAGATAAGCATATGAGCTATATCAACATTCCAATAGATAAGCATATGAGCTGTATTATCACTACAATGGAAGAGCATATGAGCTGCATCCCTGGGTCCATCCCCCCATCTTCCCTTAACTATTAATCGGTTTAGAGGTACATCCCCCATCTTCCCCTAAACCGTGGAGTACATCCCCCATCTCCTCCCATACACAAGCAATGCATATAAACACAGAATCAAATACGCAATCAATCAATACATAAAGTTAATGTATTCTATCAACCGTCTACACATAATGCATATAAATACATTGGTCATATACACAATCAATCAATACATAAAGTTAATGTATTCTATCAACCGTCATACTCTATGACACATCCAATTGATTAGTCTTAGTTTGCCTAATCACCATGCATTGTCTACAACAATCAACACTACCCTCCACCGGTAGCCCAAAGCAATTATTTCTAAACAGGAAATAAATGCACAAATGGATAATATATCAACATTTCAATTAGGTGAGCAATAAATGATTTAACTACACCCTTTAGTCCCATACATTCCCAATTTCAACATTTCCAATTCAATTCCTCATTTCCTTTAATTAATTATATACATTAATTAATTAAAACAATTAGGGAAAATCCCCTTAATTAACAAAACAACTCTAAGGTTCCATTTTCATCCACAATCCATCATCCATCTCATTTTTCTATACCAAACTTGCATATAGGTTTATTTCAAACAAAACCCCAACTTTTGTAAAATTACACAAAAGGACCAAACTTTCTCAAATTTACCCAACAACACCCAACATATTAAAATGCTAAAATTTAAAGACAAAATTCATAAGGAGGAGTAGGATATCCCTACCTCGAAGTTAGAGCTCAAACGGAGAAGAGACCAAAACCAAAGTGCTCCAAACTCCAAACTTTTCGGATCAAAACGAAGCCCTCGACGATCAACACAACTTTTACAAAGGCCGAAGGGAAGGAAAGCACTCTAACTAGATCAAACCCTAGAGAGAAGGGAGCTTCTAGAGAGAGAGGCTCTCAAAATAACTTTTTGGAAAGTAAGAGAGAGAGAGAGAGTGTAGAAAATGATTCAAAAAATGCCCAGTTGCCCTCTGATATACGACAGGTCCGCTCGAGCGGAAAACACAACGCTCGAGTGTCAAGAACAAAAAACTGGATACACTCGAGCGAAAGAGGATCCGCTCGAGCACCAAGACACAAGAATAAAGTTCATCCGCTCGAGCGCAATTTTCCCCCTCCCAGAACCTACACCAAAAATGCACTGTCCGCTCGAGCGCAAGAAACCCGCTAGAGCGTGAATAACGCACTTGCAGAAGTTTTGCAGGGCACCAAAAGACTGGGAGTGTGAAATCTCCGCTCGAGCGCTCCAAGACCCGCTCGAGCGGAAAGACCAAAAACCTAGCAACAAGATTTTAGACCAAGGCTCAACCCACCTGCTCGAAACAAGCCCAACACATCCTAAAACTCAAACGTATGGATTTAAAGGGCGACGACAAGATAGATACAACCACTAACTCTACGGAACCGAGTCCGGAATACAACTGAACAGTAAAGGGACAACTGGGATCGCTATACTTTACACATAAACTCTCTATCTTTCTCCTCTTTATCTCTTTCTAAGAGCTCTCTTTCCATCACCACCACCACCACCACTACCACTGTCTACACTACCACTACCATCACCATCTCTACTACCACGATTACCATCGTCTCCACCACCTCCATCGTCTCCACTAACACAGTCTCAACCATTGATACTGTTCATCATCACCACTACCACCACCGTTTTACCACTAGCATCTCAACCACTAGTGCCATTTGATGCCACCATCGTTATTCTTAGCGGCCAAGACTTCAAATCTGAGATTGATGATGTCAGATTTGAGATCTATCATCTAAGATCTACATTCTTTCCTTTTCCCTTTGTCTCCTCATCATGCTTTGTTTTTCAAATAGTAAAAATTTACTCTGATTTGAACCAAATCTATGGCAATATATGTGCTCTCTCTATCTCTCTATTTCTCTATTTTTTTCTCTGGTATGTCTTCTATTTTTGTTTGGCAGAATGAGAGTAAAATTTTACTCTAATATGTGCTCTAATTTTGTTTGACAGGATGAGAGCAAAATTTTACTCTGGTATGTGATCTGTTTTTGTTTGACAGGATGAGAGTAAAATTTCAGTCTGGTATGTGCTCTGTTTTTGTTTGATAAAATGAGAGTAAAATTTTACTCTGGTTTGTACTTTGTTTTTGTTTGATGAAATGAGAGTAAAATTTTACCTCTAAGGCAATATATGTGCTTAACGATATAAAATTTTACTTTGAATCATAATAAATTTTACTCTGAATTAGAGTAAAGTTTACTAGGATTCAAAGTAAAATTTTACTCTGAAATATACTATGTGGATGACTTTACAAGAGAGCTGATATATATATATATATATGAGGGTAGTATAGTAAAAGAAACAAGTTCTAAAATATTAAGAGATTTTGAAAGGATTTATATAATTTTTGTCCTTTTGAAAGACAAATTACACAATGAGGGATCTATTACCAAATCCCCCAAATTTTAGGTAAGTTGCATTTTTCTTTTGAGTAAATTATATTGACACCCTCTAAGGTTTTTGTTTAATATATATATCCTCCATATTTGAAAAGTTATACTTACACCCTGCCAAATTAAAATGACAAATTTGTCCTTAGTCTTTATACATATAAAATAATATAGATATTTTGTTCATATCATTTCAAAGGAAATAACAATTATCTTCTTTGATTTAATTCACACAAAAAATTGAATTTTTTTTTATTTTTTTGTGTTTTTTTATTTTTACTGAATTTTTAAAAATATTTTAAGCAATTTTTACTTTTATTTTTTAGATGCACCTATTCTAGATATAATTAAAAAGTATAATATTTTATAATTTTTTTTAAATTCACCAAATACAAAAAAAAAAGAAAAAGAAAAAAGAAAAAAGAAATACAAAAATTCAATACATTATCTTGTTTGGTTGTATTCAATGATTTTAAAAAAATTTTTTTTTTGGTACAAATTTTATACTTTTTAAATATATCTAGATTAAATTGATCTAATCTAAATATGATGGTGGAAATAAAAATGAAAAATTATATTCATATATAAAAATTTATACAAAAAATATCTTAAAAAGACAATATGATCATTTAGAAAATTTTAAGACATGACATTAACCATCTTTTGAGCAATTTGTAATGAAATTACAAATCTCATGGGGAAAAATATAATTTTGTTATATGTGAGAAAGAGTTTGTATTAAATAGAAACCTCAAGGTGTTAGTGTAATTTCCCCTCCCCCCCCCCCCTCCTTTTTTAGATTCTCAACTGATTAGTAAAAACTCTCAATGAAACTTTTTTTTTTCAAAAATAAAATAAAACTTAAATGCCACTTCCGAATTTTGTTTAAAAAAATGTTTTTCACTATTGTTAGCTAATGGTCTAGCTTTTCTCAGTTTGGGTGATTGGAGTGTTTTTTTCAGTGAAATTAATTTCAAAAAAATTAAATTTTAAATTTTAAAAAGTTAATAAAAAATAGAAATAACTAAAATTACTTTTTATAACCTTTTATTATTTTTTTTTTGGTGCAAATTTCTTTCATACATGGATCGGAAAAGTAATTTTACATAATTATAAAAACATATCTGTAAAGACAAATACAAAAAAAGGGGTGAATTACAAATACACCCCTGAGATTTGCTTAAAGTACGAATTGTCCCCTATGGTTTGGAAAATTACAAATACCTCCCTGTTAAAATTTTTTCTTTAACAAAATTAATTGAAAAAATAAAATTTCTAACTGTTCACTTATACAATAATAAAATTTTCTGAATTATTAATTCAAATAAAATTAACATTATTAAAAACTGTTAATTAACTTGATGATTTATTAATAAAAGGACTTATTTGTTATGAAATTAAAAACCTTATGAGGCATAATGTAATTTCTAGAACCACAGGGGATAATTTGTAATTTAAGTAAACTTCAGGGGGTGTGTTTGTAATTTACCAAAAAAAAAAAATGGCTTTCTATTAGCTATATGACAAACACCTTCTAGCCAAACAGGGCCTTAAAAAGAAAAAAGGAATGCATGCTGGAAAATTCCACAGAGCTGAACTTCAACCAGAGAAGGAAATAATTGTGATAGGCCTGAGGAGCATGAGGCCTGCCTTATCCATCAACCATAGCATTCGCAGCAGGACAATGTAACCACATAGTACATGCACATACAAAGAAACAAAAAAATGTTGCAAGTAATTGAATATTTGTCCAATTTAGTTGGGTTGGGATACACTTGTGATTGATTGGAGTTTAAAATAAATTATATAAAAGATAAAAAATAAAATACAAAATACAAAATATAAAAAAGAGTCAAGCAAGTTATTTCCATGATCATACAATGCATGCTGTGATATAAGATTGTGACAAAGATCAGTAGAAAATGTGGTAGAAAATGTAGTCACAAGCAAAAAAGAGAAATTGGTTGGCCAATTATTTCAACTAAAAGATTTTCATGATGCAGATGTTGAATTTGTTTTCTTTTTTACAATAGGAACTCTCATTTACTACTCTCTTAGTGATGGGTGTAAATGATTCAAACATCTCTGTAAGTTCTCTGAAAAAAGATGATACACTTGATTTTCTAAAATCTAGAGGTTAATCATGTCAATAAATCACACGAAATTGACATAATTACACTAACTTTTCTTTTATTAAGACTACAAAGCGGCCAATGCAAATAATAGAGGAATCTACTTAGTTTAAGAATAATATGGATTCTACTGAAATAGTTAATCAATAATCACTTTCTGATTCCAATCTATTTCAAACGCTAGAATCATAGAGATTCAAAATCACATTCACATTCTTCCACAAGATATTTTTGGACCCGCCCCAACCTCCAGGTTCTGCTTGCAATATGATCAAACTTAAAGGTGGCAAGTGCAATTTACACAAAAAAGGGATCACTAATCTATCTTTAGATTTTTCACACCATTCAATTTCCCATTTAGCAGACAAACAGCTCAATCAAACCAAGGTTATACACAACTACAGTATTTTGGGGAGCTAAAACTTGAAATGGTATACAGGCACACCTTGAAATCGGATTTCAAGCATATTAATGATGTCTGTGACGATCCTTGTCCCTTGAATAAGACAAGCCATGGTATTCACGGTCTGCAGAAGAAATATTGGCAGAAGCTAGAATTCAGTTCTTTACTAAGTAAAATATATACCAAGCATACTATTAGAATCAACATTTGAAGAAAAAAAGAATGCCAACCTCGAGATGAATGATGCTTTGATTTATCTGAATGCCCTCCTGCATTTATAAAGATGACAGATCATATACACAATGAATGATGCTTCGATTTATCTGAATGCCCTCCTGCATTTATAAAGATGACAGATCATATACACAACTTCCATTGAAAGTAAGTAAAATGGGAGCACCCAAAAAATAATGTAAAATAGAATTGTAACTACCGGGATTTGGTGATAACCTAAGATGCACAGACATGTGACACCACAGACATACAAATTTTCAAAAAATACATGATAATATGTGGGGGACACATGCAAAACATATAATTTTATAAGGTTAATTACATGGACCTCCCCTGACCTGAGGAACCGAGATTAGTATAATTTCATAAACTAAAAAAGAGGTATGTGTAATTAACCCAATTTTATATATTTATTTTATGTCAAAAATTTAATCTCATCAAATTTATCAATGTTAGGTATTTTACTTGGTAAAAATAAATTAAAGAATGGGACATCATGTTTCCCTAATGTGTCCAACTAGAAAAAAAAAATAAATAAATAAAAATTTGGGGCAATTCCTCCAGCGTGTCTAACACATGTCTGGGGTGTGTCCGTGGAGGTGCCCATGCTTCAAAGCGATAACTGTCAAGAATTCATGAACTAACCTGAATCCTTTCCTTTGTCCTTAGAACGGTGATCTCTGTCCTTGGCTTTCTCTCTTTCCCTTTCAATGTCCTCTCGCTCTCGTTCCTTGCTAGAATCCCTTCCCCTATCACAGTCTTGTACCTTTACGCTGTGTTTGGTTGAGGGATTTGGAAAAGGGAAACGGAAAAGGTAGATGAAATGTGAATAAAATATACATAAATTTCACTTAGTTTCACACACCCTCCCTTTTCATTTCCAAATCCCTTTTCAAATTTCCCAACCAAACGCAGCATTAGTCTATCCTTTTCCCTGTCCTTGTCTTTGTCTCTCTCCTTTTCTCTTTCCCTATTCCTCTCGCTCTCGTTCCCTACCAAAATCCCTTCTCGTATCACGGTCTCGTATCTTTATGTTGTGTTTGGTTGAGGGATTTGGAAAGGGAAATGGAAAATGTAGGTGAAATGTGAATAAAATATACCTACATTTCATTTAGTTTTACACACCTTCTCCCTTTCCATTTCCAAATTCCTTCCCAAATCTCCCAACCAAATATAGGATTAGTCTAATCTTTTCCCTGTCCTTGTCCTTGTCCCTGTCCTTCTCCTTCTCCCTCTCCCTCTGTCCCAATCCTTCTCCTTGTTCCTTTCCCCACTTGCCTCCATCTTATGCACAGATTTCAATTTGGATACATGTTCTTCTTTTGCCTCTGCCTTAACAAGCACGCTTTCAGAATCATCACCACTCTTCTTAGACTCTTTCAAACTGTCTAGTGCTGCTTTTATCAGTGCACCCTTGGACCCACCAGATTCCAGATTAGCTGTGGCCGGAGCTGCCTTGGGAATACTTTTATTATTATTTGCAAGCGGGACACTTATATTGTGTTTGGTTAGGGGATTTAGGAAGGGATTTGGAAATGAAAAAGGAAAATGTGTGTGAAACTAAATGAAATGTAGGTATGTTTTATTCATATTTTACTTACATTTTTCCATTCCCTTTCCAAATCCTTTCTCAAATCTCCTAACCAAACACAACATTACTGAACCTTCCTAAACAAAAGATGAATGAGGAAATTCAAATCACTGACCAAACTTCCTGTTAGAAGATATTTTAATATTATAATGTGTTATAGGTTTAATTTTCTTTTCTTTCCCTCTAAGTTTTCTTTTTCTTTCTCACCAAGTTTCCTCTCCTCCAAGGAAATTGCCTATCAAGTTTCCTCTCTTATACTTTTCCTCCAAGTTAACCCTTTTTTTTGGTGACCAAGTTTTCCTCTCCTATAAATTGAGCCTTTCACCTCTCTTATTTGTAACTCACACACACACACACACACACACACACACACACAAAAAAAACTCAAGAGAGAGAGAAATCTGGAGTTTTAAAAAACAAAAAAGAAGTGTTTGTTAGTTTTTTATTTGAGAGATTATCAAGCAAAGAAATAAAGGGTGTATGTTATGAAGTTTTGGGTTCAACCATTTGTGCAATATTGGTGAACTATACGACTTAGTCGGGCTGTTGTATCCTAGGGGGGACAAGTCAAGATTTTTTCTACTGCACCGGTGTGAGGCTTTGCCTAACCGCAGAGGGCTTGAATCTTCTTAAAGAGAGCGAATTTCCCACGCCTCAGCCTTTACAATAGTTATTGTAATTTTTAGTATTTGTATTTTCTAGTGTTTTATTTGTAATTATCAACAACAATTTTAAGGAGATTCAATCAGTAAAATTCATGGAGCTAGTATTGGAGAAGGCCAACGAGAATACCGACGATCTTAACAAGCCCTTCCAGTTCAAGGGAGCCCATTTCAAGAGATGGAAAGGTAAGGTGCTTTTCTACCTTAGTCTCTTCAAGGTGGCCTATATCTTGTCTGAGAAAAATCTGAACAAAGTCCCCAATGAAGAGATGACCAACGAGGAGTATGCCACTCATCTTGAAAAAATTGAGAAACACAACATAGATGAGTATAAATGTCGGTATTATCTTTTGAATTGTCTTTCGGATCAGTTTTATGATTATTATGATACTTCTTACACCACTGCCAAGAAAATTTGGAAAGCCTTGCAGAATAAATATGACATTGAAGAGGTAGGTGCTAAAAAATATGCTGCAAGTCATTTTTTCCGCTATTAGATGATAGATGGAAAATCAGTGGTGGAGCAAGTTCAAGATTTTCAGATGCTAGTGATGAAGTTAGATCCAAAGGCATCAAAATTGGAGACAATCTTGTTGTGGGAGGTATTCTTGACAAACTACCATCATCTTGGAGGGAGTTTCAGAAGTCAATGCATCACAAGCAAAAACAGACGTCCTGTGAGACTCTAATCACGCGGATTCGGGTGGAGAGGGAAGCACGAGGACAAGATGCGCTTGTGACACAAGAGCATTCCACTGCAAAGGTAAATTTAACTTCTGGAAATACTTTACCTAAAGGTCGATTTCATAAAAATAGTCACTTGAAGCCAGTTAAGAAAATCTGGAAAAATATTGGAAGGCCACAAAATAAAAATTACCCGAGGCAAAAGAAATGGAACCAAGAACCCCCTTCACAAGATCTGACAAATGTGACATGTTTTGTGTGTGACAAAAGTGGGCATATTGCTTGAACTTGTAAATTTCAGAAACAGCAGTCTCGACCACAGGCTAATGTTACTGAGGAACCATTTGTGGTTATGATTATAGATATTTTTATGGTTCAATCTGTGGAAGGGTGGTGGGTAGACTCTGGTGCCAATAGGCATGTCTGCTATGATAAAGATTGGTTCCAAGATTTTACTCCTTTTAATGAGGAGATGATTGTTATGCTTGGTGACTCCAGTTTAACCAAGGTGCTTAGGTGTGGGGATGTTGAGCTGAAATTTACCTCTGGACGTGTGCTTGTTTTAAAAGATGTGTTGTACACACCGTTCATGGGGAAAAATTTGATGTCGAGTTATTTGCTCAACAAAGCTGGTTTCAAGTAGACCATTGAATCTTACCAATATGTAATCACTAAAAAAGGCATATTTTTGGGAAAATGATATGCATGTGATGGAATGTTTAAATTAAATGTTGAGAATAAGAAAACACATGTTTCTGTTTACATGTTGTCTTCTATGAATTTTTGGCATGCTCATCTATGTCATATTAATAGTTGATATGTAGGAGTCATTAGTAGTTTAGGATTAATTCCCAGACTAACAAATAATTTTGAGAAATGTGAAGTTTGCAATTAAGCAAAAATAACTAAAAGGCCTTATAAAAGTGTGGTGAGAAATACTGAATTGCTAGAATTAATTCACACTGATTTATGTGAATTTGAAGGAATTTTAATACGTGGTGGAAATAGATATTTTATCACTTTTATTGATGATTTTTCAAGATACACTTATGTATATTTGTTGAAAAATAAAAGTGATACTTTTGAAAAATTTAAAGAATTCCTTCTTGAAATTGAAAATCAATTTGGTAAAAAGATTAAAAGATATAGAAGTGATAGAGGCCGAGAGTATGAATCTTTTGGATTCAACTCGTTTGCTTAGTCTTTGGGAATAATCCATAAAACTACTCCACCATATTCACTTGCATCTGATGGTGTAGCAGAAAGGAAAAATAGAACTTTAACTGATTTAACAAATGCTATGCTAATTGAAGTAGGTGCTCTGTCAAATTTGTTGGGAGAAACAATTTTAACTGCATGTTATTTTATGAATAGAGTGCCACATAAAAAAACAAAAGTTACACCTTTTGAGTTGTGGAAAGGGCATAAGCCAAATTTGCGATATTTGAGGGTTTGTGGTTGTCTAGCTTTTGTTAGACTTGTGGACCCTAAAAGACCTAAATTAGGTGTGAAAGCTGCCACTTGTACTTTTCTTGGATATGCAACAAATAGTATAACCTATAGATTTTTTGATATTGAAAACAAAATAATTTTTGAATCAGGTGATGCAATTTTTCATGAAGAAAAATTTCCTTTTAAATCTAAAAATGGTGGGGGTCAAAATTATCAAGAAAATATTTTATTTGAAACCTGTTCTTTTACTTCTCTTTTACAAAACTAAGACACTGTAATTTTTGAACCTAGAAGGAGTAAAAGAGCCAGATTAGAAAAAGATTTTGGCTCTGATTATCATGTTTTTAATATGGAGGAAACTCCATTAACTTTACAAGGAGCTTTGGCATCTCTTGACTTTGTTTTTTGAAACGAGGTTGTAAATGATGAGATGGAATCATTATTATCCAATAAAACTTGGGTATTAGTAGATTTACCACCAAGTTGTAAAACTATTGGCTGTAAATGGGTTTTGAGGAAAAAACTTAAACCGGATGAAACTATTGATAAATATAAAGCAAGGCTTGTTGCAAAAGGTTTTAAACAACAAGCAGAACTTGACTTTTTTGATACATTTTCTTTGATTATTAGAGTTACATGCATTAGATTATTAATTGTAGTGGCTGCAATTCATGATCTAAAAATTCATCAAATGGATATTAAAACAGCCTTTTTAAACAGAGATCTAGATGAAGAAATCTATATGGATTAACCTGAGGGTTTCGTGGAACCTGGTCAAGAAAGCAAAGTGTGCGAGCTAGTTTAAAACAGACCCCTAAACAGTGGCATGAGAAATTTGATTCCTTCATGATTGAGAATGACTATAAAACTAATGAATATGATAAATGCATCTACTATAAATCTGAAGAAAATTTACATGTCATTATTAGCCTCTATATGGATGATTTACTTATATTTGGCTCTAATTTGCATATCATTGTGGAAACTAAAAATATGCTTAGTAGTCATTTTGATATGAAAGATCTTGGTGAGGCTAATTATATTTTGGGAATGAAAATTACCAAAACCTGTGATGATATATTTCTTGATCAGTCGCATTATGTTGAGAAAGTTTTGAGAAAATATAATTTTTATAAGTGCAAGCATGTTCTTACTCCTTTTGATCCTCATGTGCGTTTATTTTTTGTTGAAAATGATGATGATGTAATTAATCAAAAGGAATATGCTAGTATGATTGGTAGCTTTTGTCATGTGACTGACTGTACTAGACCTGACATTGCCTATGTAGTTGGAGTACTTCGCAGGTTTAATAGCAAGCCTGGCAGTGATCACTGGCTAGCCATTGAGCAGATTATGAAATATTTATCTGATACCATAAAATATGACTTGTTTTATAATAAGTATCCTACAGTACTCGAAGGTTATAGTGATGCCGATTGGAATACTTTGTCAGGTGATTCATTATCAAGCACTGGTTACTTATTTACATTGGGAGGTGGTGCTATAAGTTTGAAATCGAAAAAACAAACCATTATTGCTAATTCAACAATGGAGGCTGAGCTTATTGCTTTAGCTATAGCTAGTGAAGAAGCAAATTGGTTGAGAGATTTGTTAAATGAAATCTCTTGTTAGGAAAAATCGATTCCACCTATATTGATTCATTGTGATAGTACCGCAGCAATTGATCGAGTTAATAATCGTTATTATAATGGTAAATCCAGACCTATCAGAAGAAAATACAGTGCTGTGTGCTCTTATATGAATAATGGCATCATAAATGTGGATTTTATTAAATCTGGTGATACTCTTGTAGATCCTCCATTAACTAAGGCCTTAGCAAGAGATAGAGTCTGGAATACATCGAGGGGGATGGGGTTGAAGCCCATTGAATATAGTAGGAGCCATGTATGAGGATATTCAACCCAAGGACCAGAGATCTTGTAACTGGGTTCAATGAGAAAAACGATCATATGATGGTCGTAAGAAATGCACTAAATTAATTTTTACTCATTCCTATGATGTAAGTGCATTTATCCTATAATGTTGTAGAGGTTGAGTTATTAAAAAAAAAAAAAAAACTCTTAACGAATCTCTGTAACTCTTAATGAATTTTTGTAGCTCTTATTGAGTGGGGTGTCAGAGTTACAGGAGCACCCTTGACAGAATTCGCCTATTTGAGTGTGGTAGTGGGGCCGCTACCTATGAGATTTGGGCTAATTTTCAAACACACTCATGAATTCTGTGATCGCACAAGGCCATAATGTACTGGCTGTTAAAGCTTATATGAACACCTGGAATATTATGTGTGTGCAATAATTATTTATTTCCCTTAAGCAGTCATAGTTCAATGTTGAGTATACTATTGGCTCTGGAATAGATATTATTGTTTCACTAATGGAGGTTCAATACAAAGCACACCTACTATGATGCATAATATCCTTCTTTGCCTAATAATCTCAGATTTTGCTACTTATAATATTAAAATAGGTGAGGGAATGTTAAAAGATATTTTAATATTATAATGTGTTATAGGTTTGATTTTCTTTTCTTTCCCTCCAAGTTTTTTTTTTCTTTCTCACAAAGTTTCCTCCCCTCCAAGGAACTTGCCCACCAAGTTTTCTCTCATATACTTTTCCTCCAAGTTAACCCTTTTTCTTGGTGACCAAGTTTTCCTCTCCTATAAATTGAGCCTTTCACCTCTCTTATTTGTAACTTACACCAAAAAAAAAAAAAAAAAAACCAACTCAAGGGAGAGAGAAATCTGGAATTTTAAAGAACAAAAAAGAAGTGTTTGTTAGTTTCTTATTTGAGAGATTATTAGGCAAAGAAATAAAGGGTGTATGTGATAAAGTTTTAGGTTCAACCAACTGTGTAGTATTGGTGAACCATACGACTTAGTCAAGCTGTTGTATCTTGGGGGGACACGTCAAGGTTTTTTTTGCTGCACCGGTGTGAGGCTTTGTCTAATTGCAGAGGGCTTGAGCCTCCTTAAAGAGAGCAAATTTTCCGTGCCTCAGCCTTTACAATAGTTATTGTAATTTTTATTATTTGTATTTTCTGGTGTTTTATTTGTAATTATCACCAACACTTCCTAAAGAAGAAATGAAGTTTACTGATTCCCACTTTTGTGCTTTTCTTTTTTCTCCTAAGAAATTAAATAAAACCCATTCCATTCATTAATGACATGCAGTAAGTAGTGATAAAGTTGGCAAACAGTGATAGAACAGGATTTTGGCTCGGGGGGCAACATTGAATTGAAGCCATGGCACGATTTATCACAATCTGTAACGCCCTCAAAATAATAACATTAATCCCAACAATAAAGACATGCTATGATAATATAAAAGATCCACATCCTTCCATTCATCAGAGTTATATTACAAAAAGTATTACATGTTAACAACAAAAGCAAATGCCCTAAGGGCTTACAGCTTTCCAAGTTAACACTTGGTTACAAGAAAGTAGAGTGCTAACTCATTTACACATTAAGCCCTTGGCTTGGATTTACATGTAACACTACAAAAGGAAAGACAACCAAAAAGTCCGTCCGCCACTAGCCTCCCAAGCTAAGTCCTTGGAGGTGGCATGCTACCTGTACCTGAAAATGATGTTCCCATATAGGGTGAGCCACAGCCCAGTAGAGATATACTAAACCAGTTATGAATAATGACTAAAAGATTAACAGTTGATAGATGGTCAACACTTTTACATTCTTTCATAACATAACACAGTTCCAAGACACTTAAGTCTATATTCCCTTTCGTTTCCATTTCCATTCCTTTTTCTTGCCATTTCAAAACCTTGGCTCAGAACCTGGCCAAACATCTCACATGAAACAAACATTCATGCCAACACTTTTCACTTCAACAATGATAAACATAACAGTTATATCAATACTTCCAAAGACAAGCATATACGCTCTGTCAATACATTTCTAGATAAGCATACCCGCTCTATCTACGGAGTTCATCCCCTATCTCCTCCCAACAACATCCGGTTTAGAGGTCCATCCCCTATCTTCCCCTAAACCGTGGAGTACATCCCCTATCTTCTCCAACACAACACAATGCATATAAACAACAATTATATACATCACAAATCAATACAATTAATTAACCAAATTAATTAATCAATGTAATTAGGACATTCTCCATAATTAACATCACAACCCTTAGGTTCCAATTTCATTAATGTTTCAACATTAATTCCATGTTTCTATACCAAACATGCTTCTAGGTTTATTATAGACAAAACCCCAACTTTTGTAAAATTACACAATGGCCCAAAGTTTCCCAAAATTACACAACAACTTCCAACATATCAAAATGCTAAAATTTAAAGACAAGACTCATAAAGAGGAGTAGGATATCCCTACCTCAAAAGATGAGCTCCAAAGGAGAAGGACCCAAAACCAAAATGCTCCAAACACCAAACTATTCGGATCAAAATGACGCCCTCGACGATCAACACCCTTTTTGTGAAGACCAAAGGTGAACAACACACCCTAGCTAGATCAATACTTAGAGAGAAGTTAAGGTTTTTGAGTGAGAAGCTCTGAAAATGGCGTTTTGGTAAAGTAGGAGAAAGAAGATAAGTCAAAAAGTGATTTAAAAATGCCCAGTCCCACTCAGTTATACGACAGGTCCGCTCGAGCGTAAGACACTCCGCTCGAGCGTACAGACACACAAAACAGGTTCCGCTCGAGCGCAACATTGTCCGCTCGAGCGCCAAGACACAGACACAAAGCTCGTCCGCTCGAGCGCAGATTCCAGCCCGCTCGAGCGCAGTTCTCCTCCTCCCAGAACTCACACCAAAAACACACTGTCCGCTCGAGCGCAACATCCCCGCTCGAGCGCAACCCGCTCGAGCTCACCACCTTCGCTCGAGCGCAAAAACCACACCTGCAGAAGTTTTGCAGGTGCACAAAATACTGAATGGGTGAATTCTCCGCTCGAGCGCCAAAACCTCCGCTCGAGCGCACAAGCAACAACAACCTCTCCGCTCGAGCGCCAACATCTCCGCTCGAGCGGACCAGCCAAAACCTGGGCAACTAGACTTGGTTCCTAAGCTCAACCAACCTGTAACAAACCTGCCCAACACATCCTATAACTCAAATACAAAGTGAGGAAGGATGTAAACAAGACAATACTCAACTACCAACATCCACGGACACATGTCTGGATCACTATACAACAAGGGGTAAACCCGGGACCGCTATAACCTCCCCCCCTTAAAGAATTTCGTCCCCGAAATTAAGAATAAGTTTTTTGAAAAGCAAGTTTTCCTTTCTTTTAAACAATGTTATACCACAACATTCCACAATTCGACCCATTACCGGTCATTCCATCTCTTATCAAGAGGCATTCTACAACATATACATTTCAACATGCATTTTCTTTCATTTCAACCATTTCCAACACACATGGTTCACAATTCATATCATAAGCAATAATCATGATACAATTCCATTTCTATAATATAGCCAACACATGCAATATTATAATCAACTCCCATAACAAGGCAAGTTCTACAACATTTACATTAACCAAAACATGCACCATGTTTTTCAACTTAAGACATTTCTAATGCTCTTAAAGTTCATTACAATTTCACAATTGCAATACTTGATTACACATCAATAAACAAGTCCGGATATTTCTCGCGGACTCCCGACTCACGTTCCCAAGTGGCCTCCTCCACTCCGTGATGTTTCCACAAAACCTTCACCAAAGGAATGGTCTTGCCACGCAGGACTTGATCCCGCCTATCCAAGACCCGAACCGGTCTCTCCTCATACGAGGCATCCTCATCTACCTCTAAGTCGGTCCAATCCAACACATGTGATGGATCCGGCTCATACTTCCGAAGCATACTCACATGAAACACGTCATGAACTCCGGTCAACTGTGGCGGCAAAGCTAAACGATAAGCAACCTCGCCAATCCTCTCAAGGATCTCAAAAGGACCAATAAACCGAGGGGATAACTTCCCACTCTTCCCAAACCTCATCAAACCCCGTCTAGGTGATATCTTCAGAAATACATGATCACCCACCTCAAACTCCAATGGTCTCCTCCTACGGTCAGCATAAGATTTCTGATGACTCTGGGCTGTAACAAGCCTCCTACGGATAAGCTCAACTTTCTCCGTCGTCTCCTTAACCAACTCCGGACCCAACAAAGGTGTATCACCCACCTCGGCCCAACAAACTGGAGACCTACAAGGTCGGCCATACAAGGCCTCAAATGGTGCCATACCAATACTAGACTGAAAACTGTTGTTGTAGCAAACTCTACCAATGGTAAGTGCCTCTCCCACGTCCCACTGAAATCAAGGACACAACCCCGAAGCATATCCTCGAGGATCTGTATAGTACGCTCGGACTGCCCGTCAGTCTGAGGATGATAAGCTGTACTAAAGGTCAACTTAGTACCCAAAGCACTCTGCAAACTCTGCCACAACCTAGCAGTAAAACGAGGATCTCTATCTGAGACGATCGTCACTGGAACCCCGTGCAACCTCACTATGTCCCGAATATACAAGTCGGCAAGATGATCTACCGAATCTCTCACGCGCATAGGAATGAAATGCGCCGACTTAGTCAACCGGTCTACAACCACCCAAATAGCATCACTACCCCGCTGAGTCCTCGGAAGACCTACAACGAAGTCCATAGTGACATGCTCCCACTTCCACTCGGCAATAGGCAAGGGTTGTAACAAACCCGCTGGCCTCTGATGCTCGGCCTTCACTTGCTGACAAGTAAGGCACTTAGATACGAAAACTGCCACATCTCTCTTCATACCCCGCCACCAAAACTGGCGACCCAAATCCCGATACATCTTAGTACCTCCCGGATGCACCGCAAGGTGCGAATGGTGAAACTCTCGGAGTACTTCCTCTCGGCAAGACTCCGGTACAAGCAAACTGTCTCGGTATCTCACACTCAGGTCGAGATACACCGTCAGACCCTTCTCAACCTTCCCACTGGAGATCTTCTCTCGGAGGGATTCTACCTCAAGGTCACCTCTCTGTGCCTCTAACACTCTAGTCACAAGTGTAGGCTGCGCAACAACAGAAAACAAGGCCGCAGCCTCAACGGATTCGCTCAAACGCAAATCAAACTCTCCAATTACCCCCAACATCTTCCACTCCCGGATGGCTATACAAGCTACATCACTAACGGATTTCCTGCTAAGGGCATCGGCCACCACATTGGCCTTTCCCGGATGATAATGCAACTCGAAGTCGTAATCCTCAATAAACTCCATCCACCTCCTCTGCCTCAAGTTCAAGTCTTTCTGTGAAAACAGATACTTCAGACTCTTATGATCCGAGAACACCTCGAATCTCTCACCATAAAGGTAGTGCCTCCAGATTTTCAAGGCAAAGATCACAGCTGCTAACTCTAGGTCATGCGTAGGGTAATTCTTCTCGTGAATTTTTAACTGACGTGAGCCATAAGCTACTACTTTCCCCTCTTGCATCAACACACAACCCAAACCCTCTCGTGAGGCATCACAATAGACTGCATAACCCAACCCTCTCTCTGGAATAATCAAGACCGGAGCGGTGGTCAATCTAACTTTCAACTCCTGAAACGACTTTTCACAAGTCTCACTCCATACAAAGCTGACTCCCCTCCGAGTCAATCTGGTCAACGGTGAAGCTAACCTGGAGAAATCCTTCACAAACCGACGGTAATACCCAGCCAATCCCAGAAAACTGCGGATCTCAAACACACTCTTAGGCTGTGCCCAATCTTGCACTGCCTCAGTCTTGGATGTATCAACAGACACCCCTTTCCCGGAAACCACATGGCCTAAGAACTTAACTTCTCCTAGCCAGAACTCACACTTCCCAAACTTGGCATACAGCCTATGGGCTCTAAGCAACTCAAGCACCACTCTCAAGTGTTCCTCATGCTCCTCCTCTGAAGGTGAATAGATAAGAATGTCGTCCACGAAAACGACTACAAAACGATCCAAGAATTCCCGGAAGATCCGGTTCATCAAGTCCATAAAGGCTGCCGGTGCGTTGGTAAGCCCAAATGGCATTACCAGAAACTCATAATGGCCATATCGCGTACGGAATGCCGTCTTCGGAATATCCTCCTCCCTGACCCTCAACTGGTGGTAACCCGATCTCAAGTCTATCTTAGAGAAACAACGGGAACCCTTCAACTGGTCAAACAAATCATCTATACGGGGCATAGGGTACTTATTCTTAACCGTAGCCCGATTCAACTTCCGGTAGTCAATACACAATCTCAAGGCACCATCTTTCTTCTTAGCAAAGAGTGCTGGTGCTCCCCCACGGTGAAACACTAGGGCGAACAAAGCCCTTATCAAGCAATTCCTGGAGTTGAACTTTCAACTCAACCAACTCTGCTGGAGCAAAACGGTAAGGTGCCATAGAAATCGGCGCCGTGCCGGGCACTAAATCGATAGAGAACTCAATCTCTCGATGAGGTGGCAAATCAACAAGGTCCTCGGGAAAGACATCCGAGTACTCACAAACTACCCTCGGCAACA
This sequence comes from Camellia granthamiana, assembly GCA_036172215.1. NCBI lineage: Eukaryota > Viridiplantae > Streptophyta > Magnoliopsida > Ericales > Theaceae > Camellia > Camellia granthamiana. The sequence goes on from CM069907.1 coordinate 28,605,708, forward strand.
CAATCTGGGTCTCATCACACTCACCACTCTCAAAGCTAGCAAGTAGACCACTAAGGTCATTCCGCCCTCGCGGACCATACCCCAGTGGCACAATACTACCAACCCGGTCTCCCAAGAAATGGAAACACTCCCCGCTCACGGTACAACAAGTAACCCTCTGGCGGTAGCAATCAATAACAGCTCGGTATGACGATAACCAGTCCATACCCAAAATAACATCAAAGCCCTTCATGGGCATAACTACAAAAGGAAACGGAAGTCTATGATCATCAACCTCTATATCACAACCTCTACATCCGTGTTTCAAAACCAACTCACCCCCAATAGGTGACACTACACAAATAGGAGATGCCAACACTGCTAACTCCAATTCTAACACAGATGCAAATGCAGCAGATACAAAAGAATGAGACGCACCCGTATCAATCAACACACTAGCAACCGAATTGCAAAACAGAAAGGTACCTCTCACTACTGATGGAGCCGGTACAAGGTCCTGCGCGGTAACAGCATACACGCGCCCTGTAGGCCCCTGGTCCACCTGCTCACCTCTCGGAGCATAGGACTGCTGCACTGACTGGGACGACGAAGCCCCCGGATTGGCCCTCGAGGCCTGCACAGACTGAGCTGGCTGAAATCCCTGCGTCTGTCTAGAACCAGACGCTCCTGAAGTGACACTCAGCCGTGGGCAAAACCTCTTCATGTGCCCAGGCTGTCCACACTGATAACAAGACAAGGGCTGCCCCCTGCCCGAACTCTGACTCTGCGGTCTAGCTGACGAAGAAGCAGCTCTCTGACCCCCCGCCCTTCTGCGGGCAAACTGAAGCCTTGTGACCCGGCTGGCCACACTTGAAACAGGTGAACTCTCCCTGATTGCCCCTCCCGGAGCCTGCACTCGGTACTGGGAAAGTCGACCTGGCCAAACCACCCTGGGACGGCTGAGGGTTATAACCCCTCTGCCTCCTACCATCACCCTGTCCCTCTTGGCCCCTCTTGGAGCCTCCATGTTTCTCCTCCTCTCCCTCCTGCATCATCAGCTCCATATGAGCTGCAGCATCCACCAAATGCCTGTAATCTCGAATGTAAGGTCCACCAACTTTCAACTTGAGGTCCCACCTCAACTTCCGCTCAAACTCGTAGCAACGGCGCTCCTCTGTCGCCACAAGTTCAGGTGCAAACCTGGACAAGCTAGTAAATGTCGCCTCAAACTCGGCCACAGACAAACCCTCCTGCTTAAGCCGGCTAAACTGATCCCTCAGCCTCTCTCTAGCCACTGCAGATAAAAACCTCTCCTAGAAAGCATTCACAAACGCCTCCCAAGTACCACCCACACGAGCTTTCTCATACTTCCACCATTGACCCGCATCTCCCTTCAGCTGGAAGGATGCCAAGGTCACTTTCAATGCTCCGTCCTCAATGCCTAGCATCTCGAACGTTTTACTCATTTGCTCTAGCCACTCGTCTGTCTTCAGTGGCTCCTTAGGATCCCCAACAAACTCCTCCGGGTTAGATCGGAAGAACTCCCTCTTCAAGAAAGAAGGCCCTGCCTCAGCTGCCTGATTCCCTGCTCTGAGAATACCCAAAGCCCCTGCTATCTCCTGGGCCAAGGCACTCATGGCCTGCTGACCCGCTGGCTCGGCCACATTGGCCTGACCAACCCCCTCCTGAACTGCCGGAATCTCCTCCGGTGGAGGCACTTCCTGCCTCCTAGGCCTACCACGCCTACCACCTCTTGCTCGTCCTGACATCCTAATAAAGGTAACACAGAACGTTAGCACATTCATAAACGTGCCAAAACTAAACACTCCCATCCTAATGCATGGACAACTGTAATTCATTCCACGTAAGCACATAAACACATAAGCACTTACGAATTTCATTTCCGGATAATGATAGTCCCAAGGCGTTACTAGAGTACCGGTTAGAAACAGCATTGATCAAGTGCCTTTCCAACAAGACTCCCAGAAACCCAAAGATCCAATCAACATCCTAGAAACTAAATCCCATACCCAAATAATCACATAAGCATGTTATCACACAAGCATATAACAGTACACCTAAGTCTCTATCAAGCGAGACAAACCCATTGTGATCCTAATCACTTCCCACCTACCCAAAGTATTCGAACCCGGTACGCTCTGATACCAAGTTGTAACGCCCTCAAAATAATAACATTAATCCCAACAATAAAGACATGCTATGATAATATAAAAGATCCACATCCTTCCATTCATCAGAGTTATATTACAAAAAGTATTACATGTTAACAACAAAAGCAAATGCCCTAAGGGCTTACAGCTTTCCAAGTTAACACTTGGTTACAAGAAAGTAGAGTGCTAACTCATTTACACATTAAGCCCTTGGCTTGGATTTACATGTAACACTACAAAAGGAAAGACAACCAAAAAGTCCGTCCGCCACTAGCCTCCCAAGCTAAGTCCTTGGAGGTGGCATGCTACCTGTACCTGAAAATGATGTTCCCATATAGGGTGAGCCACAGCCCAGTAGAGATATACTAAACCAGTTATGAATAATGACTAAAAGATTAACAGTTGATAGATGGTCAACACTTTTACATTCTTTCATAACATAACACAGTTCCAAGACACTTAAGTCTATATTCCCTTTCGTTTCCATTTCCATTCCTTTTTCTTGCCATTTCAAAACCTTGGCTCAGAACCTGGCCAAACATCTCACATGAAACAAACATTCATGCCAACACTTTTCACTTCAACAATGATAAACATAACAGTTATATCAATACTTCCAAAGACAAGCATATACGCTCTGTCAATACATTTCTAGATAAGCATACCCGCTCTATCTACGGAGTTCATCCCCTATCTCCTCCCAACAACATCCGATTTAGAGGTCCATCCCCTATCTTCCCCTAAACCGTGGAGTACATCCCCTATCTTCTCCAACACAACACAATGCATATAAACAACAATTATATACATCACAAATCAATACAATTAATTAACCAAATTAATTAATCAATGTAATTAGGACATTCTCCATAATTAACATCACAACCCTTAGGTTCCAATTTCATTAATGTTTCAACATTAATTCCATGTTTCTATACCAAACATGCTTCTAGGTTTATTATAGACAAAACCCCAACTTTTGTAAAATTACACAATGGCCCAAAGTTTCCCAAAATTACACAACAACTTCCAACATATCAAAATGCTAAAATTTAAAGACAAGACTCATAAAGAGGAGTAGGATATCCCTACCTCAAAAGATGAGCTCCAAAGGAGAAGGACCCAAAACCAAAATGCTCCAAACACCAAACTATTCGGATCAAAATGACGCCCTCGACGATCAACACCCTTTTTGTGAAGACCAAAGGTGAACAACACACCCTAGCTAGATCAATACTTAGAGAGAAGTTAAGGTTTTTGAGTGAGAAGCTCTGAAAATGGCGTTTTGGTAAAGTAGGAGAAAGAAGATAAGTCAAAAAGTGATTTAAAAATGCCCAGTCCCACTCAGTTATACGACAGGTCCGCTCGAGCGTAAGACACTCCGCTCGAGCGTACAGACACACAAAACAGGTTCCGCTCGAGCGCAACATTGTCCGCTCGAGCGCCAAGACACAGAGACAAAGCTCGTCCGCTCGAGCGCAGATTCCAGCCCGCTCGAGCGCAGTTCTCCTCCTCCCAGAACTCACACCAAAAACACACTGTCCGCTCGAGCGCAACATCCCTGCTCGAGCGCAACCCGCTCGAGCTCACCACCTCCGCTCGAGCGCAAAAACCACACCTGCAGAAGTTTCGCAGGTGCACAAAATACTGAATGGGTGCATTCTCCGCTCGAGCGCCAAAACCTCCGCTCGAGCGCACAAGCAACAACAACCTCTCCGCTCGAGCGCCAACATCTCCGCTCGAGCAGACCAGCCAAAACCTGGGCAACTAGACTTGGTTTCTAAGCTCAACCAACCTGTAACAAACCTGCCCAACACATCCTATAACTCAAATACAAAGTGAGGAAGGATGTAAACAAGACAATACTCAACTACCAACATCCACGGACACATGTCCGGATCACTATACAACAAGGGGTAAACCCGGGACCGCTATACAATCCAACTAAACCCGATTTTCATTTGGTAGTAAGACAACTAAAGATCAACGTGATTCCAAAATTATATTTTAGAGTTGTTCTCGAGTTAACAAATCATTTTTCTTTTTTGAAATTCTTATACTATTTTTTATTATTAATTTAATTTTTTGTTCAGTTTTTGAACATCATGATCATCATATATTAAAATGCGATCGCATGTGTCCATAAAATTACATCAAGACAAGTTGATGAAGATCATGGAAAGAAGAAAAAGAGCAAATTTGGAATTTCACATGAAGCACATTTAGGGTATCAAGAATTAAAGATTTGGAATAATTTTAAGTCTTCATGTCATTATAGTAGGTTTTCGTAATTAAGGGTATAATGATAATTCCAATAATTGTTGGACATGAGTTGTAGAGGTCACCCATGGGTTTTATTTTTGGTCAAGTTTTTAAATGGGTTATTATATATGGGCTTTATTATATCTAAAATAATCTTAGTAGTCAAAAGTCTAAGGGTGTGTTTGGTTTGGTTTTGAGAGATAAATTTTCAAAAAACATTTTAGAGAGTGAGTTTAGAATTTTTTTTGGTTTGTTTGATTGTATATTTTGGAAATAGTTTTGGAGTATGAGAGTTTGGAATGATTTGATATTTTGTTGTAGTTAAGTAGATGTGTGTGAGAGAAAAAGTGATTGATTAATGTGTAGGAGAGAGAAAGTGATTTTGGAATTTTTTTTCCAAAATCACTAAACCAAACAAAATTTTGAAAATTTTTCTCCAAAATTACTCTCTCAAAAGCAAACCAAACAAGGCCCAAGTTTCCTATTTTGATATTAAAGTAGAATTAGAAGTCATTAAAGTTTCCTATTATGATTGAAGTAGAATTGGAAGTCATAGTTGGTCTAGAATATTAATAGTTGCTAAATATTTTTAGTTTCTAACTTTGAGAAATAGTCCTTATAGAATTAGGAGAGTCTTTAGCCTATAAATATATGTGTAATCTCAATGATTCAATAGCAGAGTTAATATTATGAAAATTTGAGATTGTGTTTGTGTGATTGGCCTATCCCTTGCGAGGGTGAAGCATTTCTCTTTCTATCTCTCTCTTTCTCTTCTTCTTCTTCTTCTTCTTCTTCTTCTTCTTCTTCTTCTATCTAGCAAGGTTACTGTTTACGCCACTATTTACAGTGCTTAGAACAACCACCTAACTATTCCTAAACACTTATGTTTTCATTCCCAAAATCCTACCTTTTTACAAACCCTTAAACTCCTATTTTTAAATACATTTGCAGCCACAAAATCTTACCCAATCCAGCCCTATAAGTCTATTGTTGCTACTGCCAGTATATTTAAACCGGGCTCACTACTTGTAGGAAAGTAATCTCTGCTCCTCCTACATCAGTTTGGTATCAAAGCTTCAAGATCCTACTTTTATTCTCCACCGTTTTGGGTTTTTTTTTTTTTTTGACAAAGTTGTTTTATTGAATACCATGGTAACAAAGGCTGAATTGAATTCCAAGTTTGAAGTCTTCTCAAAAGATTATGAGGCTACCAAGGACGATGTTGCAACAATAAAGAGTGATGTGCATACTATCAAAACAACTTTGAATAGATTGAAAGCTTCCATGGAAAGATTGTTGGCTGCCGTTTTAGAGAAGACTAATATCCAGGAGTAAAAGGATGATAGTGTTGAAGATTTTGAAGAAACAATGAAAGAACAAGATGAACATGCTGCTAATATTGAGGATATTGAAAAAAGGAAGGAAAAAATTAATTTGCTTACTAAAGAAAGCATGAAAAATCATCATGATCAATGTTCTAAAGCCAAGGAAGCCAAAGAGAATATTGAGAATGCAACTGAACTTTCTGCTCTTCACAAGAAAAACTGTGACACTTTGTACTTTTGGGTTTATAATTGAGGCAGGGTGTAATCGAAAGTTGTTAAGGTTTGGTGGATATATATGGGTGGTCTCATGCTTTATTTTTGGACTAGGGGTTGTTAAGAATTGGTGAGTATAAGGTCGTTGCTATTTTTGTTAGAACGGATGCAATTTCGAGGATGAAATTTCTTAAGGAGGGAAGATTGTAACGATCCAAAATTTTTACCTCCACTCAAGCAGGGGAGTTGACGCTCGAACGAACTTGTGAGGCTTCCAACACTTTTGCAGCTTGTCCGACATTTTGAGAGTTATGAATTCCCGCTCGAGCGTAGGAGTGGTCGCTCGAGCGGATGACTTTGTTGGTCTGCGCGATCGAGCGTAAGATTGGACGCTTGAGCAGTCTGCCTGGTTGAATCTGAATTTCTGAGACTAGTGGGAGTGTTTTTGACCTTTTATTATTGTGTTTGGAGGCTCCCTATTTTATTTTGGGGTATTGATTGAAGTGGTAACATGATGGTAAAGTAAGATTGGATCGAAAACTTTGACTCGGGTAATTTTCCTACGAACAACCGTCACTCTTTTGCCTTTTTCTTTTTCCACACTTTGAATTTGGGTGTGAGGTTAGAACCATTGGAAAGCTTATTTCTGGGGCGTCGATTTGGACACAAGAACTACCTAAAACGGAGTCCGGATGATAGAGTTATACCCGCTTAAAGTTTTAGTATCTGTGCTGGAAGCAGGTACGCTCGAGCGGGAAAAGAGACGCTCGAGCAGACTTCGCAAATTCAGCTACTTAAAAAGTGAATTTCTAGATCATTCTTTGCACTTTCTTTTTCGTTCTTCCTTCCTCTCACCCTAGGTCCGAAAACCCTTGATCTCTTGACCCAAATACCTTCCATTTGTCAAAGATTTGGCCAAGATCCCTTACAAAAAAATGAAGAATGCTTGAAGATCTCACTTTTCAACCGATTGAAGTTTGGATTTGTGAAGGAATCTCATCAAAGCTTTGCTCCTTTGCTTGATTCTTGAGGTAGGGGTCCTAGTTCTCCTTTAATACTTGCATTAATAGATAGATTTGTGGTATTTTGATTATATAAATACAAAATCTACATTTTTAAGCATATAGTGTTACATCATAAGATTGGAGGCTTAGGGTTTGAAGTGTTGGGTTTCAATTGTTGGGTTAAGATTGTGGATTATGAACCTTAGGTGTATAATCAATGGGAAAATTGGAATAAAAAGTAGTGGTGTGAGGATTTGTTAATTTTTTTTGAAAATCTTAATTTTTCTTGAAAATCCTAAGTTGATTCATGATGATAATTAATGATTTTGCCTAAATTGAAAGTAGAATCATGAAATTGAGAGGTTGAATTATATGTATACAAGTTTAATTGAATTTTGGAAGTGCTTGAAAATTATGATAAAAATTAGCGATTGAACCTTTATTATGGATATTGTAAATCATGCTATAATATGAAATGAAATTTGGGGAAAAAGATTTGTTAATAATATGGATGACATGAGCCTTAGGATGAAATGGATATTTAAGAGTTCACCTTGAATTATGTTGAATTACATTTAGTGGTGTTGAATTGAATTGTGTTGAATTATGTTGAAATGAATTGTGTTGAATCATGTTGAATTGTGTTGTTTATGTTGAATTGTGTTGACTATGTTGAATTGTGTTGAATCATGTTGAGTTGTGTTGGGTTTTGATGAGTCGTGTTGAGTTGAGTTGTGTTGGGTGGTGTTGTGTTGGTACTCGCGCGGGGAGTTGAAAAGGTTTTTAGGGGCCTACGTCCCGCCGTATAGTAGTCGGCAAATGTGGGGGTGGTTTGAATTCAAGGTGCCTAATTGCCCGGTCTAGGCTTATCGCTGGACGAATGTGGGAAAAATATTTTTGGGTGTCCACACAGTCCTGCCGTATTGTAGCCGACAAAAGTGGAAAAATGATTTTTGGGTGTCCACACAGTCCTGCCGTATAATAGCCAGCAAAAGTGAAAAAACGGATGGTTTTCGAAAATGTTTTGGGTGCCCACGTCCCGCTGTATAGTAGTCGGAAAATGTGGGGGATGGCTTTACAAAGTTGAAAAATGATTTTTGGAGAAATATAATTTTTGGAAGACAATGGCTTTTGAGAAAATGGTTTTTGGGAGTTCATTTCCCGCCGTATAGTAGCCGGCGAAAGGTGGAAAGTGTTATGAATTGGGTGCCCGCTATCCTGTCGTAGTAAGTCGACAAAAGGTGGATTGTGTTGAGATGTGTGTTGAGAAGTGTTTCAAGTTGATGATGTTATTTGTGACTTGTGATGAATCTTTGAAATTGCAAATTGATGTGTAATTTGGTATAAAGAGGAAATGTGCATAGACATTATTTGTAAAGAATGGAACCTAAAAATGGGTAAGGGGATTATGGATTGGTGATGGTGAACTTAATGAATTAGTTATGACAATAAAGGTAACTTATGAGTGTTGTTCTACAAATAAATGAAGGACTGAATTGAAAGGGGGTTTATTAATTTTGTATTATCTTGAAAGGAAATTTGAGAGTGTAAATAACGGTGTGAATTGAGTATAGGAGAATTGTTAGTAAACCAAAGAGGGAACTTGAACTTGAAGTTGTGGAGTTCTAAATAAATAAAATGAGTAGAAAGGAAGAATGAAAGAAAAAGAGGAATATTAAAAATGGAAATTAAATGAGTAATATTTTGGGAATTGGTTAATAATTTTTAAATGACGTTGTTTCTTAAATCTGTTTGTTTCACAAGGATCTATGGTTTTCTAAGGTTAAGGGATAATTCTTAATGGCTGAAAGTCTTTCTTAAAAGCATTTAAATGATTTTTGAGGGAAAGGTACCTACCTATGATATTTTGGAAAATTATAAAAATGTCACCCTACTATATGGTATCACCCTGCATGCATGATCATTTCTATCTATGTGTTAGTTATTGATTCAGAACTATGAGATTCCTACTGGGCATTAGTACTCAACCCTTGTTGTTTTATCTTTTTACAGGAATAAAGTTTGGATTCTTTGATTGAGAAGTTATGGAGTCCTTGAGTCCCTTGTATAACTTCATAGTAGATGTAAAGTAAATGGATCTTGTATTTGTATTTATTTAATTGTAGCTTCACAGTAGGAGATTAGTATGTATTGTTGTCATTATAATATTCATTGAGAGAGAGAGAACTTGTATTATTGTATTTCTATTACTCAAGAGTAATAGATATTTAAAAAAAAAAATGGACCTAAATTAAAGGCTTTGGTAATGTTTTCGTGTAATTAAAACTTGGGGCGTGACAAAAACGAAGTTCATATTGAGTTTATTATTCCTAACAAATTCGATGTGGTCAATGGAGTGATGCCAACATTGAACTTTTTGATTTTCTCATCGTCGTTCCAAACAATCAAAGTTGAATGGTTGCAAGTGCAAGATTCCATAATCCTTATACTACAACATTATAAAACTCAAGGTTGAGTTTTTTCGAATTGAGGGGAGAATGATGTAGATCATGGAAAGAAGAAAAGAGCAAATCTAAAATTTCACATGAAGCACATTTAGAGCATCAAGAATTAAAGATTTGGAATAATTTTGAGTCTTCATGTCATTATAGTAGGTTTTAGTAATTAAGGGTATAATGGTAATTCCAATAATTGTTGGACATGGGTTGTAGAGGTCACGCACGGGTTTTATTTTGGGTCAAGTTATTAAATGAGTTATTATATGGGTTTTATTATGCCTAAAATAATCTTAGTAGTCAAAAGTCTAAGTTTCCTATTTTAATACTGAAGTAAAATTAGAAGTCATTAAAGTTTCCTATTATGACTGAAGTAGAATTGGAAGTCATAGTTGGTCTAGAATATTAATATTTGTTAAATATTTTTAGTTTCTAAATTTGAGAAATAGTCCTTATAGAATTAGGAGAGTCTTTAGCATATAAATATATATGTAATCTCAATGATTCAATAGTAGAGTTAATATTATGAAAATTTGAGATTGTGTTTGTGTGATTGGCCTATCCCTTGCGAGGGTGAAGCATTTCTCTCTCTCTCTCTCTCTCTCTCTCTCTCTCTCTCTCTCTCTTCTTCTTCTCCTTCTTCTATCCAGCAAGGTTACTGTTCACGTCACTGTTCACAGTGCTTAGAACAACCACACAACTGTCCCTAAACACTTGTGTTTTCATTATCAAAATCCTACCTTTTTACAAACCCTTAAACTCCTAGTTTTAAATACTTTTGTAGCCACAAAATCCCACAAAATCCAGCTCTATAAGTCTATTGTTGCTGCTGCCAGTATATTTAAACCAGGCTCACTACTTGTAGGAAAGTAATCCCTACTCGTCCTACATCACACGTGCACACATGGACAAAATTTATTGTAGAAAAATTAAACATTTAAGAGGCAAGTGTAAGATTTTGTTGAAAAGGAAAAGTAAGCAAAATAGGAGGTATAAAGATTGAAGGGACATATTTGGAACTTCAAAAGAGCAAATTGAAAAACAGTTTTAATTAAGTGTAAAAGTATAATTTTCAAAAAAAATGAAGGGCACATGCCCTATGTGGCTCCACCAATGTTGGCAACCATTACAGTTGTAAAAAATATAACAAAGGTAATCACACCACCACAGAAGAAACTTTTCTTTTTATTTACTTTTTCTTCTCTGCAAATAGACGCAAGCACACTGGGCTAGAGTGTGTGTGTGTGTGTGTGTGTGTGTGTGTGAGAGAGAGAGAGAGAGAGAGAGAGAGAGAGAGAGAGAGAGAATGAGAATTCACTTTTGGAACTGGTTGAGATGGTGAATCTCACGATTTATTAGACGTTCTAAGTAAATCCCCATACGTACAGACGAGTATTGTAGCTCGACTTTTTCACACCCCCTTTTGGAAATCAAAATAAGCCCTACAGTTCGGACTCCCGCGGTTCTGAATCTGATCTCACAAGTGCAATGTGAAATAGATAATCACCAAAGAGTCCAAATCCGACAAATCTTTTGGAAAATTGATTTTGAATCAAATTGCCAAAAATGGACTGCTTTGCCAGATACAGAGTCACCACCTAAATATTTTGTTTTTGAGAAATTTAGAAAACCCATGACTTGTGCCAAAGGCCACGTGTCCGTCATCACCAAGATTGTCTCGGCTCAGGAACTTAGGTACGAGAGGGGAAGGTCATGAATGAATTGAGCACCCCCGCTCGGCCGATCAAAGATCGGCCTCTACTAATCATGATATGAATCTTATGTACATCATATGCTCTTGTTCCGGTTTATTAGGCTAGCATTACTATGTGATGCGCACACACACAAGTATAGACTAACTCGTAAGAATTGGAACATTTCGAGTCATGTTTGTTTTGAAAAATTGTTTTGAATATGTACCACTTAAAAAAGTAATCGCATATGAACATTTACTCAAATTATTCCAATTCTAGCAACAAGCCTTCATCCACAGGCATTCAAGCAGTTATAGTACTTAAGCAATTAGTCTCAGGGCAAGCATGCTAAACATGGAAACAATCACACTCATGCAATTATGCTAAAGCGAGTAAAGGCTCACCTAGTACTCTAAGCCAAAAGAGAAATGAATTAGAAAAAAAATGCATAATTCCTAATTATGTGATATGACTAATGCAACACATGCAATATGCAATCAAAATAGGCTCGGCTACTAATATGGCATATGAATTAATGAAATAGCATGCGGTCTAAGCACGTATTTAAAGACGTATAAGCAATAACAATGCAGTTAGAATGATGAACCGAGCCTCAGTGCATGCAATACAAGTGGATGCAAACATGAAGTATGCTAAACGAAACATGATGTCCTTAAACTAACCATCATAAGCTAGTAAATACAAGGGAGAAAGACGTGGGGTTGGAAGACATATACATTATTACATTGCGCTCTCACGAAGGAGAGTCTGGATAAATAAATTAGCTAATTAACTAACTAAAGCTAAGCTAATTAATTAACTATTACAAAACAAAATGAATAAACTAGCTAAGGCATTTAACTAATTATTACAACACTTTATGAATTAACTAACTATTCTAGTGAATTAATGATTACAACATCACAACTAGTTAATTACTTTAACTAATTAAATAATTAAAACACAAGTGCAATTAAAAGAAGTAAGTAAGCTAAACAATTAAGTACTAAGCTAACTACTTTTCCTCGGGAAGTGAGGGATGTTCATGCGCATGCTCGATTTCCACTCGAAAAGGCCACTGTTTTGCTTCCGAAGAGCCTCTGTTGCACAGAGAACACATACATTGTTGCCCACTTCCAAAATAACTCTGATTTTCCTTACAAACACACTGCTGAATTTTGCATCAGTGGCCGGCTAGCCAGTTATGAGGGCTTGCCGGCCACCAGTGATAGCCGGCCGGCCATCAAAGGTGGCCTGTCGGCCACTGCTGTCCAGTTCACCTTACTGCAATAGAGAACAAATAGAGCATGCACAGGGTATTCTCAAGGGTTTGTTTGCACAATTCACCCCTCCTTTTCATGAACAAATCAAAGGAGTAGTGAATTTAAGCCACAAACCACCAACTCAAACAATTTCATTGCATGATGGCTTGTGAACCAAAGTGTGCAAGTTCAATAAATGCAACAAAACAAGACTCTAACCATCTCCCTTTCATGAATTGATCAAGGGAACTGGTGACCTTGGAGACTTGAATCATTTCATCACTAATTAGTATGAAATGCTTCAAGCTTCCATGTATTCAATTAACGTCTGATTGAACACAACACTTTTTATTATCTTGCACCTTTTTTAGCCTCAATTTTATTACATCATTTTAGATTACCATCCATTCTTTAATTTATTGAGTCCAAAGGGCAAGTTTAAGTCCTCTAATGGAAAGAGGGCTCTAAACCAAGAGTTGTTTTGGGCATAAAAGAGATATCATACCGTTGGTAATGAACCCCCTAAGGGATTAAACCATTAAGCATGACATCTCAATCTCATACTTTAAACAAACAAGTTGTTTGAACCACTTTCAAAGAAAAACAAAAGTCAAGAAAGAAAGGAGGTTGCAAAGATGATTAAGAGTAATTACAAGTATGGAAAGCCATAAATAAATGCAATCAACTCAAATAAGAAGGTGTCTAAGGCCTAGAACACCAAACTTATAAGGACAATTACACTATAAGATGCAAAACAAAGCTCAAATGCAACTATCAACCAAAAATAGTGCTAAAACAGTCTAAAATAAGTCCTAAAACATGCTGGAATTAAGCTAACAAAAGCTAGATTAATATGCTAAAACATGGCACAGACTAGGCTAGTAAGCAAGACACAAGGAGGGGAAATCCCTCCAAATTTAGACTTCAAAACATGATTTTGGCCACTGAAAAAGCTCTGAAAATCAGTGTTTAAAAGCTCAGAAAATGATGATACAAGGGTGGGAAACACAAGGGAAAAGGCCCCCAAAGCAAGATACAAAGAAGGGTGAACCACCCCTCAACCTTCAATGGCCTTAAAACCCAAGTTTCAACCCAAAAATACAGAAGTTTTTATAGCCCAAAAACAATTAGAAAACAAAAAGAAAAAGAGTAGAGAAAGCAAGCAAATAGACAAAGCCTTATACCTTTGAAGAGGAAAACCAATTCCAAGCAACAAAACCAAGCAAACACACCCTGTAGAGCTCCAACAAAGCTCAAGAATACCTTAGCTCAAATATGAAGAGGTTTGGTTAAGAGTGGATAGGCAAAGGTTGAAGATTTGTAGGTTAAAGTGTAGGAATTTGCTAGAGAGAGAGGAAACTTTTTTCTAACCTTAAATTATGAGAGGGAGGTCATCTATATATAGAAAACATGAATTTCCCTCAAGAACATCTAGCCCTACATGTGGGGGTAGATGCATGCATTTGTGCAAACAGCTGGCACAACTGTCACAAAATATCTGCAAAAGAAACTGGTGGCCGGCAGGCCACATCAGTGGCCGGCAACCAAAAAGTGATGGCCGGCAGCCCAAAGGGGCGGCCAGAGGCTGCAGGCTTGAAAATCACAGGGTTTGGTCCAAAAACAAAGGCAACTGAGGTGCAGGATTTGAAAGGCTCAAAGCTGTGGCTTTCCGCTGAGGACTTCGAGCACTTGACAAGCATATAAACTCATTATTAGGTGTGCATGTGATAGCGTCCAAGTCGTAAGGGCCGTCAAAAATGGGGTGTCTATAGGTATATATTGTGCTTTAGGAAGTTTGTAAAGATGGGCTAGAATTCTACAAACCTCATCAATCCCAGATTTATCTGCATCAAATACTTTCCACTACGGTGGATTCTTAGGAAGAGGTATGTGGAATCTACGAGCAGCAGCATATACAACCCCACAGGCCACAACCTCACTCTTGAACAACACACACAAAGTCGTATGCAAACTGCTCAAGAAAAAGGATAGTCAATGAAGAAGCACCTAAACAAACGAGTGCTAACATGTATAGTAGTAATAACAACAAGAATAATTTTTCTTTTCTTTGACAAGTAGCCATATGAACAAAATAATGCACCATCAAAAATAAATAATGAACCAACAAAATAATGAACCATTTCTTATTTAACAACTTCACATTAAGCACATGTTATTCTGTCTCATCCTTTTGCCTTTTAAATCTACTTTTGGTACTAAAATTTGTTGTGTAGAATTTTCAGTTCTAAAAACAGCCAGTAAGCTTTCGCTCCTTATAGTTTTAAGCAACCCCTATCAATAATCATATGTGCCTATCTGTCCAAGAACCTCAATGGAAAAACAAATCAACATAATTTTTTCTCTAACAAAGTGATAGTATGTAAACTGTTGGAAAATTTATAAAGGCAGTGGTGAATTGAAATAGACTTCATTTTAATGAAAGAGTGCAACCTTTCATGGTGTCTCTTTATTTTAAAAGAAAGGTTAACCCTCCATTTGAATGAAATGGTGCCATCCTTTCATGGTGTCTCTTTATTTTAAAGGAAGGGTCATATCCCTTCTTCATGCATTTTTTATTCAAACTGAATAGGTGCCAACAAAATCTATATAAAGGCAGCCCCATTCCAATTTTATTCATTTTCCAAAATTCCTCAAATTCAAGAATTCTTTTTATATTCTTCATACTAGTACATAGAGATTTCAGAGAGTTGTAGAACATAGGTTTGATTCGCCTGGCAGATTATTTGTAGTTAGGGGTGTGCGCGGTGCAAGTCGGTGCGGTTTAGGAGAAAAATAAAAACCGTACGGTGGGTGGCAGATTGATAAAAGTGTCATTAGAAATTGCCATTTTTCTTACCAAAAACTGACGATTTGGTTGGCAAATAATGGCAGATTTGCCTTGGCGGTTTATAAAAAAATATAATTCAAATTACAGAACTTGAATCAAAGAGTAAAAAGATCTAATTTATAAATTAACTAAAATAGTCAAAATTAAAATATCCATCTAATATAACATTAAACATTAACAAACTAGTAAACTTAAAATCCAACAATCCAAACAAATTATACAATAACAATTTAACAAGGCAATAAATACTAAATTAATACTAGGGCATGGACAAGTTTTACTAGAATTTTTGGTAGGCATTGTCGTAGTGGTAGAACTAAAAACGGTAGTTGATTTTGCAGTTGGTGTAGGAGGGTTTCCACTAGCAAAGCAGCCATCATTTGTAGGAGGGTTTACAATGATGATGAGAGCGGATTGTGTTTTTGCTCTTTAAGTAGTTGATTTAATTATTTGTCTAACAGTAACTGAGATGAGAATAACATAAATTCTAAGTCTAATCCACATAAATTCATATAAATTTATGAGAGTAACATATCTACCTATGAATCCCAAATAAAAATTATCAATATGGGTCTGAAAGAAAAAAAATTAAACAAAAATGCACGGAGAGATAAAGAGCATTAAAGATATATTGTTTATTTGAGAGAGAGAGAGGAGAGAGAGATAAAGAGCACATCAACATTTGTTGATTAATAGAGAGAGAGAAAGGAGAGAGCAGTACAGAAGAGAGAGAGAGAGAGCAGCGAGAGAGATAGAGAGAAAACAAAAAGGCACGTACTGATCGGCGAGGAGAAAGAGCGGCGGTAAGGAGAAAGCAGCGGCGGTGAGCAGAGAGCAGCGGCGGTGCGCGGAGAGCAACGACGGTGAGTGAAGTGGTGGTGATAGACGGCAGCGTCGATTGCACGGTAAGGAAGAGGAACAAGACTAGAGCCCTCAAACCAGCGGCAATGATGAATGAGATGAGATGTTTGGGTGTCAATTAGGTTTAATTGAGAAATTATTGTGTGTGTATGAGTATATCCACATTTGGTATGATAGATGTAATCTAATAGTTGAGATGTAACTTGCTAGATCATGTGTATATAGCAGAATTTGTGCAAATTATGTAAGGACGGGTCAGGTCGGTTACATAGGCAGGTTGGCATTTTCCAACAACCACTCGCGCTAACTCGCCATTGCTGGGGCTCTCACCCGCCCTATTTGTAGTGCTGCTATAATCTACGTTTTTTGATCATTGTATCTTGGGAGATAGACACTAATAACCTGTAAGCACCTGTGTGGCAGCGAATCTGTCTTAAGGACAGAGTGTCACATACTCGACTTGATCAAATTTTTCAGTGATTTTACTGTTCTCAATTTCTGAAACTAGAACGTCCTATAAGTAATTTATTTATTTTATTTTAGTATTTATTTCTCTACACAGAAGATTGTTCCAACAATCTTAAGATATATTCGAATTATTCTGTTTATATAGAATTTTTTGTTTGTTTCCTTTTCTTCGTTCTTTATAGAATTTATTTTCTGTGTGGGTTTTTTTAGAATTTAAATTCTGATTTTTTCGAAAATAAAATTATGGGTTTGTTCAATAATTAAAATTATGATTTTCAATTTTCTAAATTATTGACATTGAATTTGGTTTTGTTGAATTTATATTCTACAAAGTAATATTCTGGTTAGAAAATACAAATAGTAGTAATATACTGTTTATCATTGGGTTTTTTTTTTTAGAATATTAATTTGTGATTATTTTGTTCTGTGTGAAATTGGTCAGGAATTAATTCTGTTTTTCAGAAATAATATTCTTAGTTTTCATTAATTAAAATTTTGTTTTAAGTATTTTAATTTTTGAAGTTTACAAAAATAATTTTCTACGTGGAATTAATTTGCTTAAATAAAAAGTTATTTTCAAATTAATTTAAAATAAAAGTTACAATTTTTTTATTTATATTTTTTACAGAATTAAATTCTGTGTTTTATGGTTTAATTTTCTGTGTGGTATAAAATTCTAATTAAAATTTTGTTTTATAATTTAGAATTCATGGATATTGAAACTGCTCAAACCTCTAATCCGACCGGTGTTGCCACTGCCCCGATTCCTCTTACTATTGTGACAGTCCTGGTAAATCACTGGGAAAAACCAGAAAAGTTCCAAGGAACTTGTTACGTTTTATTCTTGGCAATCCCGTTTGACAAGGATTTCTATAAGAGATTGGTTTTCTTCCAAAACTAGGATTACTTTGGAGTTCTTTAAGAAATTAGTTTTCTTCCAAAATTAGGATTACTTTGATTTTTTATAAGTAGTTGGTTTTCTCCTAAAACTAAATTAATTCCTCCAGATCTTCTTTTTGGTTCTTAAGGTTTATATCTGGCAATATTTTGTTAGTTTTCTTTGATGTTTTATTGAGTATTCAACTCATGGTTTAAAGAGAGTACATCAAAGGTTTTGTTTGTTATACACAAGAGAGAGAGAGTTGTTCTTCGGTGGATTCTGAAGAATTCGAGCCTGAAGCTTCGGTGGATTTTGGAGTGGCTCATCGTAAAGACAATTCCGAGGCGAAGACGGGGTTGGAAGAGGCACATAGAGGTTGGTTCAATTAGGCGTGGATTCGCTAGGTAATTGAGAGTATACCTGTGTAATTCCTTTAAATCTTCTTAGTGGATTGTTTTGCGGCTATTGCCCGTGGTTTTTTAATCACAGTTGGAGGTGTCCAATTGTGATTTTTCCACGTAAAATCGTTGTGTCGATTTGTCTTTGATTGTTTGATTGGGATTGTTATATTCTGCTTAAAATTGGTATATAATCACAAATCAACATCTAGGGTTTCTAGATTTTTCAATTGGTATCAGAGCGGGTCGTTCTATTTTTTTTTAAAAAAATCTTTTAGAATGAGATCTTGTTTGATTTGTGATAATGGATTCAATTCGTGAGGGAAATTCAATGGTTCGACTGAAGAGGCCGGTTGAGAATGCCACTGATGATGAATCCTCGGAGAGTGATGATGAAGAGCTTGAGCAAGCTTATGAAAAGTTGTATAAGGAGTCTCTTAAGTTATCCAAATTAAATGACAAACTCACAACGAAACTCAAAGCATATGAAAGTGAGAATGTCAAACTTAAGGAGGAGATTTCCGAGGCTAGGATTGATGCCATCAAGATAGCTAATGATCAACAAGCTCTTTGTGCAAAACTCTTGACTTGTGAGACAGAGAGGAATGAGCTACAGCAAATCTATGCAACATATGAAGAAAAGATTGAAACTCTCGAGATGTCTCAAGTTGGCTTGGAGGAGCTAATCATCAAGAAAGAGGAAGAACTCAAGTGTGCTATGGCTACCATTGGTCTTTGGAACAAAGGATCAAAGACTTTAGACAATATCATTGGGTCTCAACAAATTTGTTCTGACAAGAGTGGCATTGGCTTTGGTGATAACAAAGAGCAAAAACAGAGTGCATCTACATCTCATGATACAAGAACTCAAGGAAAGGGAGAACAAAAATTCAACATAAGGATGGACTTCTCAAACTTCCTAGAGTTGGTAAGGTAAAAGAAAAGAAGGTACACCCTATTTTTATTTGTCATCATTGTGGTATGCATGGTCATATTCGCCCTTATTGTTATAAGTTGCATGGGAGGGTGTTTCATAGAGATGGAAGAAATTCCAACATCTCGTGGGGTAGGAGACACTTCATTGATAGGAAGTTGGAAACCAAGCCGAGACAGGTTCCCATTGAGAGCAAAGGGAACCACAATGTCAAGACATCACCTAAAAACCGCAATGCTCATAACTTTGTTTATACTAAAGCGGTTTGGGTGAGAAAACTTGACTTATGTTAATTTGTTTATTTGTTTTAGTTTTTGGGTTTCTATGTGTTTTTTTAATGAGAAAAAAAAATGTGTGCATGTTCGTTTTTTTGTCTTGCTTTGGTTAAGAAAAAAAAAAAAAAAAAAAATTCAAAAAGATTTTCTTAGTATGGTTTTGCAAGCTTGAAATTTTTGAGTGGTCCTTGGTGCATATTGGAATTGATGAGAATATCCATTACATGTTAATATGTGTGTGCTTTTTGTGGTCATTACTCATTTTGGAGTGTGTGTTTTTTGATTAGTATGTCTCATTCTGTACACACTCTTGGATTAGCAAATATCGGAGTCTTCCGCCTTAGTGATTTTTTTTCCTATGGACTTCTGGCATTGTATCTTTTGCTTTTCTAGAGGAATTGACCTATACTAGCATATCATGGGTGATGTTGAGTCTCTTAGCCACTTTCCATCATTTTACATCTCCACGGCTCTCCCCTCTATTCTTTGTAGTCCAGGCATGAGGAAGAGGCTACCTCAGAGTCACCAACCAGGCCATCTTTATTATATCCATGCTTCTCTGGTTCGGTTTCCATACTCTTGAGCGTGTCAGCCACCAATGAGTGTGCAAAAGAAAGAAAAAAATGTGCAAAAGAAAAAAAAGAAAAAAAAATGTGCAAAAGAAAGAAAAGAAAAAAAAATGTGAAAAAAAAGACTCAATAATTGAGGGGGAGCCTCCGTCTTTACTTACCAAATACCCCTTGATTCCTAGTGGTTTGACTTTCCTTAGTTGTGCTTAGATTCTCTTGTCGGAGGTTCAGCTTTCATATCACTACTAGGATTTGAATCTAGTGTTTGTCGAACTCCAAGAGTCACACACACACTTTTATCATGGGATCTATGCTTTTCACATAATGGATCACTTTCTTTTATGTGGAATCTTCTAGAGGCTGTGCACATTGTGTTTTCTTGTAATGGTACTTCTTGGATAATCTTGTATGTTTCAAGGTACAAATCTGAAATTCCCTGCTTGCTCCACCATATTAATTTTTGTCAGTTTCTTTTTGTTCATATTTTTCTGTTTGTGTGGTTTTTGATCTTGCTTTAGTTGATTGAGCTTCCTTTGTCAATTCGTGACAAAAAGGTGTTGTTCGTGTTTTCATGCTACATGTTCTTAAAATCTCCAAGTCGCATCTATTCATGTTTTCCATCTCATGCTTCAAGATAATCTAGTTATATGTTTATTTTTCATATACTCTTATGGGACTAATAGTTGTTTTGGAGATTGTGGCACTAATAGTTGTTTTGCAGATCATGACTTTGAGAAAGAAATTTGTTTTTGTTGGCTCTTGAGAAAGAAGTTTGTTTTTGTCAGTTGTAATGGGTTGGGGTGATTAGGATTTTTTTTGTTAGGTGTGTTTTGTCACGGCATTGCCAAAGGGGGAGATTGTTAGGTTTTATTCTTGGCAATCCCGTTTGACAAGGATTTCTATAAGAGATTGGTTTTCTTCCAAAACTAGGATTACTTTGGAGTTCTTTAAGAAATTGGTTTTCTTCCAAAACTAGGATTACTTTGGTTTTCTATAAGTAGTTGGTTTTCTCCCAAAACTAAATTAATTCCTCCAGATCTTCTTTTTGGTTCTTAAGGTTTATATCTGGGGATATTTTGTTAGTTTTCTTTGATGTTTTATTGAGTATTCAACTCATGGTTTAAAGAGAGTACATCAAAGGTTTTGTTTGTTATACACAAGAGAGAGAGAGAGAGAGTTGTTCTTCGGTGGATTCTGAAGAATTCGAGCCTGAAGCTTCAGTGGATTCTGGAGTGGCTCATCGTAAAGACAATTCCGAGGTGAAGACGGGGTTGGAAGAGGCACATAGAGGTTGGTTCAATTAGGCATGGATTCGCTAGGTAATTGAGAGTATACCTGTGTAATTCCTTTAAATATTCTTAGTGGATTGTTTTGTGGCTGTTGCCCATGGTTTTTTAATCACAGTTGGAGGTGTCCAATTGTGGTTTTTCCACGTAAAATCGTTGTGTCGATTTGTCTTTGATTGTTTGATTGGGATTGTTATATTCTGCTTAAAATTGGTACATAATTACAAATCAACATCTAGGGTTTCTAGATTTTTCAGAACTGACTTTAAAAGATGGCAGCAGAATATGCTGTTTTATCTTACTACATTGAATCTAGCACGTTTCCTTCGTGAGGATGCTCCTGAGAACGAACTCACTCAGCATCCTAGACTGTTTTCAATCTTGATGAATATTTATAGAGTAAACAAAAAATTGATCTACAAGTTCTGTACAGAATGAATGATGTGGCTCAATACGAGTCTTTCGTTTTCAACAAAATACTCAAAAAATGAGTTTATTTTGTGAAGTTTTTAGTATAAATTTTATTTATGAATAGAGTTTTTTTTTTTCTTTATTTACAGAAGATGACATTGAATGAGAATTACAAACAGGGGCGGAGGCAATGTAAGCCCAGGAAGGGCATGTGCCCCCCTTCAGGTTTTGATAATTATATTGGTACCCCTATAAATATAGATTATATCACACACATATATATATGTTATAAAATTATAATAATATCCCTTCTTCAAATTATAATAGTCCTTCTATTATAAATTTTCTTTTTAATTACAATGAACCTACTAAAATGAGTCCTTATATTATACACCTTCGAAAGGGGTGTACCATATACTAGTTATTAGTTTATGGTACTGATATTATAAATTTTCATAACCAAATTATTTTCATTCATAACTAAAATGACTACTATATAAATTATAACCAAACAACACATCTTCAATTATAACCACAAAAAAAAAATAAAAAAAAATACAATAAGTCATAACTAATATCAGAATGAGTCATTACGAATCATTACTTTATGTATAATCAAAGACCTCTTCAATGATAACCAAAATAACAACCACAAGAAGTTATAACTAAGTTATATCCAACACTATAATGTGTCATAACTAAAGACCACAAAGATCGTAACTGCGACATATGATAGACATTTTTTTTTGCGGTGTGTTTTATAGAATTTCTCTACTAAAATATATCATTTCTGTCGTAACTTATCTTTTTTTTTTTTTAATTTTTCAATCTACCTAAAATAGTTACTCCACAATATTTGTATAAAAAATTTAACCTCAAATCCTTTAATTTAAAATTCACATATATCCAAATAAACTCTTAATGTTTATGTTTAGTAATATCTCATTGTTGTTTATTATGAGGAAAAAACAAAATTAATATTGTCATTAA
The DNA here is from genome assembly GCA_036172215.1 of Camellia granthamiana. Classification (NCBI taxonomy): domain Eukaryota; kingdom Viridiplantae; phylum Streptophyta; class Magnoliopsida; order Ericales; family Theaceae; genus Camellia; species Camellia granthamiana. Next base: position 28,627,994 of record CM069907.1, read on the forward strand.
TTTGTGCCCTTCTTCTCTGAATTCCTAACTCCACCACTGATTACAAGGATATTTCCAGACATAGAAATATTCGAGTTCAATGATATATTGTTCATTTTTAGTTAGTTGTCAAGATCCCATATGCCAAGCAGCAGCGGCTTCGCCTAGGCACCAGCTTAAAATGGTCCCGTTTAGTAGGGTGTCTGTCTTGTCATGCTGATTGTATACGTGTCATGTCAAAATTATATTAACTCTAACTTAATTTGTTTGTTTTTTTATGTTATTGTGTCACGTTAGAGCATCTCCAACGATTCACCAAAAATTTCATCAAATTTGAGTAAAAAAAATTGAATTTCTCAATTTGATATCAACTACTTCAACGGTGAGTACTGTAGCTTTTATCAAAATGCGCTGGACGTTCAGGGGGACGTCCGGCCGGTCGATTGGAAAGAGGAACAACAAGAGCTTCATTATCTAAACCTCTCTACTCACATTCTCCATGTCCATAGCAGTCCTTAACTTACTCTTGGATATGGATTTGAAAGCGAATTTTTCTCCTGTTTCCACATCAGTGGCCAGATATGTGATCCGAAATTCACCTCTCTCGAGCTCGCAACCTAGATAATATCAAAGCGAAATGTCGCAAAAGAGCAGTGAAGCGAAATAAGCGAAAGGACAATGGAATTAAGCTAAAATTTAAGAAAATATGTCATGTCATTCTACAAATTTTAAATTTTATGGGATTTGAATAAAGAAAAAGAGAGTAATATATATATATATATATATAAAGGGCTAAAAATAAGGGAATGAAATTGAAATCGGGGGTTACAGATATGACTTTCTTTCCATAAAGGATTAGATTAAATAAAGGAGAAGTGTCTGTGAAAGAAATCTCCAAAAACTTTGGATGATTTTGAATATTTTTTTGAAAGAAAAAGAAAATGTTTGTAAAAGAGAACAATTTTTTTTTTCCAAGAACAATACCTGTGAATTTTTTTTTCCTATGATAAGCGAAAATTTGAAGAAGACCCAGATTGGTTTGAAGGTCAAGAGCTTAAATTAATGGAAAAAAATGAAAGGGTTGTTTTGATTTAGAAAACAAGAGCTTGATTGTTTAGAAGATCTTGGAATTACCCAGGTAGAGAAAAGATAGGAAAATCACAAGGGAGAGAATAGGAAGGAGATTAGCCAGAGGCCACCCACGAGCATTGGCAAAAAAGGCAGGGCAAAAAAAAAATAAAAAGATACAGAGGTGGTCGACCCGGGGTCGACCGGTCAATGTAAATTTTTTACAAATTATGCCTTGAGGCGGTCATCCGGGGGGACATCCGGCCGAATGTCCAGCCGGTCGTTTGGTGGGTCCACACTCAACGACTATGCATAGTAAATTGGTGAAAGGTGCAACCCATCCTCAGTTTGGAAAAAGTTTTGGCCCGTTCTCAATTTGATATCATTTTGGTGAAACCATTGGATAGATAAAAGCTGTCCTTTTTCATTAGATTTAAATTTGGTGATCAATTTGATGATCCATTGGAGATGGTCTTATATTCAGTCTATATTCTGTTTGTGTCATCGGAGATTTGTGAAGGATTTCTCTAGATTAGCTTCACTGTTAACTAGACTAACGAGGAAGGGAGTTAAATTTGTGTGGAGTGAGACTTGTGAGCAGTTATTTCAAGAGCTTAAAGACGGACTGACCACTGCTCCAGTTTTGATTATTCCGGAGAGGCATTTGGGTTATTCAGTGTATTGTGATGCCTCACGGGAAGGCTTGGGTTGTGTTTTGATGGAAGAGGGGAAGGTAGGCATATGGCTCGCGACAGCTGAAAACACATGAGAGGAACTACCCTACTCACGACCTAGAGTTAGCAACGGTGATCTTTGTTTTGAAAATTTGTAGACACTATCTGTATGGTGAGAGATTTGAGGTGTTTTCCAATCACAAGAATCTGAAATATCTGTTTACACAGAAGGATTTGAATTTGAGGCAGAGAAGGTGGATGAGTTCATGGAGGATTATGATTTTGAGTTGCATTACCACCCGGGGAAGGCCAATGTTGTAGCTGACGCCTTGAGTAGGAAATCTATTAGCAGTGCGGCTAGTGTTGCCATCCGAGAGTGGGAGATGTTGGGTGCTCTTGGGGAGTTTGACTTGCATCTTGGCGAATCCGTTGAATCTGCAGTTTTGTTTTCGGTAGTTGCCCAACCTACACTTGTGAACCGAGTGATAGAGGCACAGAGAGGTGACCTTGAGGTAGAATCTCTCTGGGAGAAGATCTCTAGTGGGAAAGTGGAGAGGGGCTTGAATGTGTCTCCCGACCAGAGTGTGAGATACCGAGACCGTTTGTTCATGCCAAAGTCTTGCTAAGAGGAAGTACTTCGAGAATTTTACCATTCGCGCCTTGCAGTGCATCCGGGAGGCACAAAGATGTATCATGACTTGAGTCACTAGTTTTGGTAGAGAGTTATGAAGAAGGATGTGGCCGCGTTTGTGTCGAAGTGCCTTACTTGTTAACAAGTGAAGGCCGAGCATCAGAGGCCAGCGGGTTTGTTGCAACCCTTGCCTATAGCCGAGTGGAAGTGAGAACATGCCACGATGGATTTTGTTGTGGGTCTTCTAACGACTCAACGGGGTAGTGATGCCATTTGGGTAGTAGTTGACCGGTTAACCAAGTCTGTGCATTTTATACCTATGCGTGTGAGTGATTTGGTAGACTATCTTGCCGACCTGTATATTAGGGACATAGTGAGGTTTCACGGAGTCCCTGTGACGATTGTTTCTGATAGAGATCCGCATTTCACAGCTCGGTTGTGGCAGAGCTTGCAGAGTGCCTTGGGCACTAGATTGACCTTTAGTATTGTGTATCATCCTCAGGTTGACGGGCAGTCTGAGTGTACTATTCATACTCTTGAGGATATGCTTCGAGGTTATGTCCTTGACTTCAAGGGTTCATGGGAGAGGCACTTGTCCTTAGTGGAGTTTGCCTATAACAATAGCTTCCAATTTAGTATTGGCATGGCATCGTTTGAGGCCTTGTATGGTCAACCGTGCAGATCTCCAGTGTGTTGGGCCAAGGTGGGTGATGCACTTTTGTTGGGTCCAGAGTTGGTTCGGGAAACGACAGAGAAAGTGGCACTTATCCATAAGAGGTTAGTTACGGCTCTATAGAGATCGTAGTTGTGACTCGTCACTCGTTATATTTCGGACTCGGGTTTAATGTTTCTATGTTTTGTTGTTTACCTCTTTCCTCCTTTGTATCTCTTGAAAGTGGCATTTGGATTGTAGTGATTGAATTTGAAACAGGTTGGTTGCATGTTTTTCCTAAACCTTGTTGCCTAGATTTTTGGTCCTTCGCTCGAGAGGCCTTTATTGCGCTTGAGCGGGCTTTGTATATTTTGGTCATCCGCTTGAGCGTCCTTTCCTGCGCTCAAGCGGGATGTGCAAGCTCTCAGTACTTTGTACGTCTGCAAAAGTACTGGAGGGATATTTTTCATGCTCGAGCGGCGTTTCCTATGCTTGAGCGGCCTTCTTTGAGCTCGAGCGGGTTGTCTGTTGTCTGCAAAAAAATACTGGATGTGTTTATTCTATGCTCGAGCGGGAAACTTTTGCGCTCGAGTGGAACAAACTTTGTGTCTGACGCTCGAGCGTAGACTTTTCCGCTTGAGTGGACTGTGCGTATATCAGATCGCGAAAGTGATGTTTTATATCACTTTGTCGGTTCTTTCTCTCTCTAAAACTTTCCAAAGACCTATATTTGAACATTTTCTCTCTAAAATACACACACACACACACACACACTCTCTCTCTCTCTACATTTTGGCCTTGATCCCTTGATCTATACATCCTTGTACCTTTGAGAGAAAGTTGGAGCATCTCAAGGTCTACATTTCTACCCGATTGGAGTTGGGTTTCGTCATCTTTGAGGCTTTTCTCTTGCTTAGCTCGTCTTCTCTCCTTGAGGTAGGGATCTTTCTACACCTTGTTATGATTTAACTTAGTCATTTGTGGTTATGTAATAAGGATGGGTTTGGAGGTATTTTGAACACAAACCTAGGGTTTGGGTGAGATGTAAAAGAGGGGTTTTTGGTAGAAATGAATATAGGGTTTGAAAATGAAGTATTGTGGTGCCAAAATAGTTGATTTTGGTATTTGGATGAGATTTGGGAAAAAGGGGGGGTTTGCCCTAGAATGGGTATCATGTTTATTTTGTACAAATAAATGAAATTGATGTTGTAAATATGGAATTGGACAAATATGGAGATAGATGGTGAAATTGAATAGATAATATGTCTCATCTCTTGAAAGCTTTGAATAAATTATCTATCATAAGATTGCATGTCTGTTTAGAAATATCTGTATTGGGCTATCAGTGGAGGCTAGCTTTGATTGTTGTAGAAATTACATGTGGATTAGGTAAATTGAAACTAATCACTTGATGGTTGTCATTGAACACGGGGATATGTAAATACATTGTATATGTATGTTTATTTGGGAGAAGAAAGGGGATGCACTTCATGTGTGATTATGTGCAATTGTTTGGGAGGAGAAAGGGGATAGACTCCATTATAATTAAGTTGGCCGGAGTGTCCTGGGTGAAAGTCCCGAAACTATACATGGGTGCCGATCTCGCAGACGAAATATCCGTAAAATGACGAATCGAAAACTATACATGGGTGCCGATCCCGTGGACGAAATATCCGTAAAATGGTAGTGGAAGTGTTTTATGTCATTTGTGAAATTGCTAACCAATAAGATGTAATCTCATTTGGGTTAATGGAAAATAGGTAAAATTGGCTCATGTGTTGAAATAAATAAAAAAGGAAATGAAATGGGATATTGACTTGGTTCATTTATGGTTATATAAGACGTAACTGTTTTACCCCTGTCATTGTATATGTATGCTTCACTTATAGCTTCGTTAAATCTCATATATTGTGATTGATTGTTTCTACTGGGCTTTGGCTCACCCTACTTGGGAAACCATTTTCAGGTACTGGTGGCATGCCTCCTTCAAGGACGTAGCTTGGTAGGACCAAGGAGCTGAAGGCTCTTCTTTTGTGTTTACATGTTTATTTAAGCCAAGGGCTATTAAATGTACAGAGCTTATGACTCGTTTTTGTTGTAACCAAGCAAGTCCTGGAAGGATGTAAGCCTGTAGGGCATTTATTTTATTGTCATTATCTAGTATTACATGCTATAGATTCAGGATGAACATTTATGAATGTATAGCGCATGTATACCTTTTGTAATTCAAACTCTGATGAATAAAAATATATTAATTCTATTGTATTTACTTCTCATCTCATTCGGGTTATTGGTATTATTTTGGGGGCTTAATTGAATTTGACCCTCAAACTTTTTTTATTATTTTTATTATTTTTACTTATATACTATATTTTGTAGAATAGTTATGAGTTTTTGTAATGTTAATACAAATTATTATAATTATGTTACAAATGGATGCACCACAAAAAAAAAAAAAAAAGTTTTAGTTACAAATTATTAAGGTTATATAATGAACTATTATGATTATGTTATGAATATTAAAATATTACACATTGTTATGGCGAAAAAAGTTATTAACTATTGTGATTTTGTTATCAATCATTATAGTGTAGTTTTGAAAGAACATAGAGTATACATTTTTAAGAGTGTGTACCATAGTTTTGCTTGTTTTATTTCCTAAAAAAATAAAATAAAAAATTCAAGTATTTTTATCTTTCATTCATTAGTATGTGACAATTTTAAAATTTTGTATACATGGTGCGATATGTAATTCATTACCATTTATGTACTATATAAAGTATGTAATATTACTTCTCGTTTACATTTTTCCAGTGGTAAATCATTGAAATTGAAATTCATGCAATATATTTTTGTAATTATTTTTTAGCTCGGTTTTAATAATGATTTGTTGATTTTAGTCGTCTAAATTGAACTTGATCTAATCGCTTAGACTTTTCTTTTTTGGCCACTCTTACTACTATGACTTATCTCATGATGGGACCAACAATTTTTTAGGTTGAAACTTGAATAAATTCGATTGGGTTGAAGTTTAGGTGTTCAATTTCATTCTAAAGCATACAGAGATTTGTCTAAATTTGATCCAAACTAATCTCTTGCCTTAATTGACTTGTCTAAACCCAAGTCATTGCAATATAATTTAGGAGAAATATCAGATCAATAGAGGTTGCAAAAAATAATTACGAATTAATGAGAAATTTTATAAATATTAATAATTAAATTTATATTTTTTTTTTCATGAATTTATAATTTTTTTCCTGACTTCACTGAGTTGTAATAACCCCTATAATTTAAGATAAAATTGGTGATAAAACCAATCTAAAGAGTGCTTGAGACATTAGGTCCTATGGATAAATTTTGTTGGTTAGAAATACATGCTTTGTGAAATATTGTGGTGAAAAGTACATTTTATTATTTTGGAGGACATTTTATTTCTAATTTTACCCCTTCTTTTAACCTATCCGTTCAAATATTTTTTTTATCTGTTTAGTTTTTTTAAACCTATCTGTCAAAATTATTAATCTATATGTTGAAAAAAAATCTATATGTCAAAATTATTCACCAAGATTATTTGTTCCTATCTGTTAAACCTATTTGTTAATTTGTTTTATCTGTTCAAATTTTCATCTTAATTTTTTTCTTATCTGTCCAAATTATAATCTATCTGTTGGATTCGCAAGTTTATTTTCCCTATCTGTTGAAATTATTTTTTATCTATTCAATTTTTTTGAACCTATCTCAACTTATTTGTTCAAAAAATTGAACAAATTTGAGCTTTTTTGAACAGATTCCTTGGGTTCAGGAGGACTCGACAATAATGATGTATGATGATGATGAGGATTCACGGTGCTCGCGAAGAACGAGTTCGGCGCCAAGTGGTACCACATTAAGCCAGAGCTCTGATTTTGTTATTAAGGTTGTTGGTATAGATCTAAATTCATGAAATCTCTACTTTACTTCGTTAATTACCTATCTGATTGCTTGAAATTAGATGAAAACAAGAGACTAGAGTCCTTTGAAATAGCCTTTGAGTCCCCAACACCATCACACAAATTTCACCAATTTACTTTTATCTTTCGTTTCTAAACAGATCATCACCATCATCGACGATACAAACAGATGTATATATATACATATACACAGATTAGTCCTCTGACTCCTCATCCCGTTGTTCCTCCTATACCTCTGTTACTTCCTTTTCCACCACCGCTCCATTTTTTGAGTACATTTTCGTATGATGTTAGGATTTTACAAGTCGTTTGTTTCCAATGTCACCGATCAAGGCGGCAATATTGTGTTGATTTCACCCCCAATCGATTTTCTCTCTCTGGTATGATTTGCCTCTCCTCCATCAACTGTTCGATTGCCTTGTTTTCATTTTGATCGATCACATTTCACTTCTCAATCTCTTTTTCCCTTGCAGATTCATCATTTCAGTGCCTTCTCACCATTTTCAGCTCACCGATTTCTGGTATTTTCTAAATCTTTCATCTTAGTTTGGTAAAACCCTAGCTCTTGATTTTGTATACGAATTTTATTTTAAATAGAGGTGTATGATAAGTATATATATATGGGTAGTTTGGTCATTTTGCCTAAGCATGTCCTTGTGACTTTTGGACAAACAAAATTCAAATTTAGACTTATGGGCCTAGTGCCCATGATTGAATTCAACTCGGGAAAAATAATTAACTAGTATTATATAGGAAAATTTACCCATAAATCCCATCTTGAGGAATGGTGATCCATTTAGTTCTAAGGATTTTTTTGTAGACCAATTAGTCCTTTAGATTTTGGAAAGGTGGATTTAATATATTTTTTGAAAATTAGGTTTACGGTTATGCCTTTATTTTCATTACGTTTCATTTTTTTTTTTTTTTTTGGGTGCTAGAAAGGTAAAACACACAACTTATTATTTTGTGGAATTCAATTGAGTGAATCTAATGGTACAAATGCCCTGCACACATTAAAAAAAAAAAAAAAAAAGTCACTCTATACAAGTTCACATTGTTTCCCATTAAACATGCTATTATATATATATATAACATTTTTGATATGAAAATACTTTTGGGGTGGGGTGTGGGTATTCAAATTTGGGGTAGACTTGATATGAAATGGCTTGAAATATGAGATTTTTCAAACATTTCAAAAAGAGTGTAAAAACCCCTTAAGCTTTGGAAAAATGTGTAATTTCAAACTGTGGGGATTTGAATAATTTATTTTGTGGAATTCATTTGAGTGAATCTAGTGGCACAAATGTCTTGATGCGTGCGCCCATACAAAAAAAAAAAAAAAAAAAAACAGTGTGACACACAGATCCACATTGTTTCACATTAAACATGCTATAAAAAAAAAATGTAACATTGTGTATGTCCACATTGGAAATGGCTCTCCTCTAATACTCTTATCCTCCATACTTTATTTTTTGGGCTCCATTCTAAGCCACATTGATAATCTAAACTGTTCATCTCATAATCCCAATAATTTAGATGAGTTATGTAAAAAATTAGTTTCATCCGACATCACTAGATATATGAATAAATTGCATCTCGTTTTTTAAAATTGACAATAATTGTGAGTTTAAACTTAAACCTTTCATTCAATAAAAAAAAGAAAAAAGAAAAAGTGATTTGTAATGCTTTGAATTTCTCACAAGAACATGCCAAGACAAACACAATAATATACCCAAAAAGTCATCTTTCTCATTGAACTAAGAGTTAAGAGGTTACAATTCATCATGTACATTCCCATAATATCCGGGGTTCACATTTCAGTTCGATGAACTAGATGGCCTTACAAAATATAAGCTTCTAGGGCATACAATAACAATAGAATAAATTTGATAGTCTTGTTACAAAAATCCCAATTTAAAATAACAAAACGCCCATGAATCAACTTTTCCAAAAAGGGGCTATTGCCTGTTCCAATCCCTCAGTGAGGTGGTACTTCATCATTTCCTGAAAAATAAAATATGGTTGAGCTATTTGCCCAGCAAGAATATATTTAACCAAGTATTTAATCACTTGAATAAGATTATGGTATCCTTGCGACAAAAACATTACAAGGGAATTTGTCTTCACATGTAATCTTTATCAATCATATTGATACAAGATAACAAAACAGTGACAATTACATTTCATATCATTAAGCCCAATGATTAAACAATCACAACCATAGAAAGCAAGCATTGAGTCCATCTGTAAGAGTCCAATTCAAAACACCTTTTGCTTATCGCCCCCACATTTGTTGGCTATTATACGACAGGGAGTGGGTACCCAAAGAAAACCATCTGCTTTTCCACTTTTGCCGGCTACAATATGGCAAGACTTTGTGGACACCCAAAAACATTTTTCTCACATTCATCTAGCGATAAGCCTAGACAAGGCATTTGGGCACCTTTTTAAACTCCTCGCGGAGGTACCAACACAACACTCCATTTCCAAAATAGACTCTTACTCGGACTCATGCACAATTAACAATTCACTCACATTCTATTCCATCAACGAGCATCCAACATTACCAAAGAATGGAATACAACACAACATTTAAGGAAAATAACATTCAAGCCACAGTTCCTTACCATATCAACACCCACATCTTTCATCTCTTTATTATTCACGATATTACATGAATCAAAGGAAATCCCCTTCAATGTGGTGTTTTCTACTCAAATTGAGAATCTAGGGTATTACCAAATTTGGGGGTTTTTCTCCTTCATCATAGATATGGGTTTTAACAACGTTTATATACATGTTTTGACAAGAGAGAATAAAGAAATTTCAAGCAAAAGTCAAGTAAAATGGTTTATTTATGTAAAACATGGGATTAATCCAACAATATCCTCAAATTAGCTCATCAGTCACAACCACACCATGAAATCTCTTCAAAACAAGGAAATACTAGAGTAAAAGTATCCCTACCTCAAGTTGTGAAGAGGAAAAATTGGAAGACCCAAAGTCAACGAAACCACGGACTTCTCAGACTAATAGAAAGTCCTTGACAAGGTCTACAATCTTCCTCAAAGAACCCAGGTGAGAAGATGCTTCTAGATGAGTAGATGTCACGCCCTCAAAATTTAACCCATATTACATAATATTAACATGCGTTAATGAAAAGGAAACATTGCATTATTTAATCATCAGAGTATTACGAAATAAAAATATTATAATAAATGCCCTACGGGCTTACATCTTGCCAAGTCAACACTTGGATACAATTCCATGAGTTCTAACTCAGAAACAAGTAAAGCCCTAGGCTTGAATGTTTACATATAGCTCAAATAGAAACAAATAAAATAAACCACGTCTTCGAGTCCAAATCCTCACAAGCTAAGTCCTTGGAGGTAGTGAACCACCTGAACCTGAAAATGAAGTTCCCATATAGGGTGAGCCACAGCCCAGTAGAGAAATACTAAACCAAGCATAAGAATTAACTAAAGCATTAGTATCCGATACATGGTTAACACAAGATAATCAATTTACAATTTCATGACACGAACGTCTACATTGCCTATGACACATTGTCTATGGCACAATCCAACTTCCATTTGTGGCTCAGAGCCTGGCCAAATAACTCAACAGGGTTTCAACTCTTATTAACAATATTTACAATTCAACAGGAATAACAAATCAAGTTAAACCTTTCTTATAACGTAACGAATACACATGCTGGTATCGTATCAACCTCAATCAAATTCACTTCCATACTTCCAAACAGATGATGATATACATATTAGTGCTATGTCAAATCAAATAAACAACCCTTCATGAACAACACTTCAGTGGACAAGCATATGAGCTGTATCACACTTCAATAGATAAGCATATGAGCTGTATCTCTGCTATAGGCGCGCATATGAGCAGCAACCCTGGGTTCATCCCCTATCTTCCCATAACAATTAACCGGCTTAGAGGTACATCCCCTATCTTCCCCTAAACCGTGGAGTATATCCCCTATCTCCTCCCATACACAAATAATGCATATAAACACAAAGTCATATACATAATCAAGCAATACTTAAATTTAATGTATTATTCCAACCTTTAAACACGACAACAACTTAATCAAGTGATTAGTTTCAATTTTACCTAATCCACATGCAATGTCTACAACGATTACGACTTTCTTCCACCGATAGCCCAAAACAATTATTTCTAAGCAAGAAATAAATACAACAGCACAATATAATTTCAACATTTTTATAGGTAAGTATTTAAACTAACTAATTACACCATCAAACCACTAAGTCCCCCAATCTCATGAATTAAACCCAATTCCACATTTTTCCCAAGTTAATCATACAAATTAACCTATGTCAAACCCAAGGGTTTCTCCCAAAATTACCAGACTACTCCCACATACCAACATGCCAATACTTAGGATTAAAACGTATAGATGGAGTAGGAAATCCCTACCTCGAAGCAAAGAACCCAAAAAGAAGAAGATGAAGAAGATGCCCGAAACTCCAAAGTGCTCCGAATCAACAATCGTTCAGGTTAAATGGAAGCCCTCGACTCACTCTACCTTTTTAATGAAAGAACTAGGTTAGATACGCACTCTAAAAAGATGAAACCTAGGAGAGAAGATGTGTAGAGGGAAAGAGAAGTCGGACCTAGGGTTTGGAATCTGAAAAGAAGATGAAAAACTGCTTTAAAAACGCTAAAATACAATTTTATACCCCGACTCTCCGCTCGAGCGGACAGACCTACGCTCGAGCGGACACTCACAGACTCCCGCTCGAGCGGACAATCCCTCGCTCGAGCGGCGAATGCACGCTCCCAGCATCTCGACATACCAGGTCCCCGCTCGAGCTCCCAAACTCCCGCTCGAGCGGCCATCAGACAAAAGTTTCCCCGCTCGAGCGTAAAACTCTCCGCTCGAGCGTAAAGGCCAAAAAATCTGGGTGTTTACTTTTGGGTCTAAGTTCAACCAACCTGCTACAAACTTGCCCAAAGCATCCCATAACCCAAGAATAAGGAATTAAAGGACAACAACAACAATAATACAATGATAAGATCCACGGAACCCAAGTCCGGATATACTAACCAAATGGGAAAAGACCGGGGTCGCTATAACCTCCCCCCCTTAAAGAATTTCGTCCCCGAAATTAAGCATAAGTTTTCAAAAACAGGTTTTCTCAATTCCCAATGATATTCCATAACAATAAACAACAACTTGACCCAATCCCGGTCACTTCATCTCTTATCAAGAGGCATCTCACAATATGTAAAAATCAACATGTATTTCAACCTGCATCAATATTATGCATTAATCCCTTTCAATGTTAACAACTTCCATATCATATTCAATCTCATGATATAAACAACACTTTCAATATATAAATGTTATATTCCACTTCCATAAAAGGCAAGTTTCAAAATGTTAACATTAAACCAAAACATTCTCAATGTTTTCCAACTTAAGACATATATAAAGCTCTTAAGTTCAACAATATGATGAAATCTAAATACAAAATTACATAACAACAAACATGGATGGTCCACAATTTTATAACACATTCAATGTTAATGATGCCCTTACATTTCTACAACACATTTAACACGTATAATGCTAAATAGATTCCCATTTTCAAGGCAAAACCCCAAAGGACTACCACAAACCACAACATATACAATGTTCACCCAGTTCAACAATACACCAGAAGATATAACGTATGCTTAAATACCCATTGATGGATCCAGGGACTTCTGTCGGATCCAAAATTCACTCACCCCAGTGGTTCTTCCAACCCCAACATAAATTCACAAAACCTTAACTAATGGAAAGGTCCGATTACGCAAGACCTATTAACAATGTTAATAGTAAAACACATACTATCACTACCACGTTCTGAAACATCCACTACACCTCGACTACCAACCACACTCAAACTAGTGTTTGGCACTAAATACCCCAACAAGGGAAACACGAAAATATTCGCACATAAGGCTTCTAGTTAGCTGCCACGAAACAAGTATACATAACAAAGCGCTGGTAAGGATCAATATTACGGCACATTACCACCCCAAAATTGTAATGTCCAGCCAACATCTCACAGCAAACAACCAGCAACTTAGGCTAGGTTGAGTCTAACTCCCCACAAATTATATGGATTCATACGGCCACCTCCAAAACATGACGCTTACAAATGGCCACAGTCAAGCTCAAAGATTCCCCTCAGATTATTTTAGTTTACAAAGGGTATCCAATGAACCCCAAGTGAAACACACAAAGCCAACTCACAACACCCGCCATACCCATGGTGATGACGCGATGCTCACCACAACACTTTCAAAGAAGACTCCCAAACACTTGAAATTCCCCAACAACGCACGACTTAAAGGATAACATTGCACACCTTCGTGTCTTACACCACACAAATACGAACCGAACTAGTCAAAATGATTCTAATAGGGTGACCCACTTACTCTTCACAACCTTACCACCTCACCCGTGTTGTCACCATCCGAACTGAGCAACGGACACTCATGCCGAAGTGGCCTAGCCTACCAAACCTCCAACCTCTCGGTTTCAGTCAAAAACCAAACCAACACCTTACTAAGGAATTTTCTGGAATTTCCTATGATTAATTCCCTTCTATTCATCAACTAAACAGCATATACTAACCACACACTATCATGCATCACACGGTGCAAAACTCCCTCATTTAGAGATTTCACTCACCACCTCGACCGAACTTGGAGTAACAAAATTTGCTTAGTCCTTTCCCCCGTACTGAGTTAACTAACTGAGTTTGCTACACCGAGACGTTCACCACTGCCAAGTCACCGTTCGTACCGTATACAAACTAATATCGTAACTTCATCCGCTAACAACCTATGGGTCCACCTTTCATTCCAAATCTTACTTGTCACTCACTCCGAGAATACAATTCAGATACCCAGCCCCGAGCCAAACCACTAGCCAATCTATCACTAGACAACCATCATGAACCAACTCCGACACCGTCACATATCGCCAATAAGGCTTTCAAAGACACACCATTCAAACTTCCCAGAGGAGTAAAAGTCCTCAACCTTCTCATTAACATAACAAACCTTTCTTCGCAAAAGACTTGCCACAGTGACTCGACTCACGGGTCACACCCCAACCACGGCTATACACCCAATCAACCCTCAACATCACCTGACCTGACCAGTGCTAAAATACAAATCTATCACATTCAATCCAAATAAAGGAATCTGAAAACTTAAGACACACCAATTATACCACTACCCGAAGTATAGCACCAGCTACTCACAACATACTATTCCTGACACAACAACCACTACCGTATATAGGGACTAATATCCCCTCACTCATAACAGCCAATCAGTACATATGCGATCTCGGCAATGCTACCTACCACGAAGGTATGAAACCAACCCTCACAAAATTATATGATATGCCCCCGTAGGACATCATATTAAATACAGACTATATCTAGTATTAGTCGCACACTTCACATCCTCTTGAGTTCACCCCACAGTAGACCAAAATCTACGCACAAAACTTTAAATGGGTAACACCCCTGAAATTCCACACACTCGGCAAGTAAAATAGTTCTCGCCCCACTATTGCCTTGGCTAAAACACGCACCCTTTGGTGGTTCCCAACTTTTGAAAACATGGCTCCTCAGCCCTTATCTTTCCCAAATCAAATCACACGCATAAAAATGCATTAATACCAAATCTTACAGCCACTTATTACACTAATAAAACTTTAAAGCTATTACAAGTTCCAAATCCACCCAATCCATGGGAATTAACAACGAGCATATATATATAGATAACCAAACAGTTTAGATGTTTCAACATTCCCAAAACACATAGGTTACACAATCGAACCTAATGATCACAAAACGATAATCCACTAATGACAAAACAAATAGTCAAAACAAAATCAGCCCGTCAGTATCACCACCACTACTGCCCCTTGCTAGACCGCCAAAGTTGGTCAACCCCAAACATAAGATAATCTACGAGCTCCCAAACCACGGACAAGAACTACCGACGTGTCCCTTCTGTCCACACCTGGAACAACCACAAACTTCCCCACCTGGGGCTTTGGAACTCGACCCTACTGAGGCCCGTGAAGTCTGGCCTGCTAGTCCCCCAAAACGGCACTGCTCCTGCCCAGTCGAATGAAACTGAGCCTGACTAGGTTGCAAAACCTTAGATGAAGCCCCCGGCTGGTTACAGAAACGTTTAAGATGACCCTGCTGTTTACACCCCCAGCAAGCAGGTGGATCCCGAATATACGACTGGTGCAAAACCTGAACTGGTGGGGATTCCAACAACTGCCTCCCCACTATGCGCTCTGTCGATCCAAAATCTGGCTGACCAAAAGATTCTAGTGGTGCCACTACTGGTCGAACTGCCAAACCGGCTCTCTTCCTCTGTGGGCAAACCGACACTTTATGGCCCAGCAGACCACATTTAAAACAAGAGACATCCTGAACCTCTCTGGGCCTTCCAACAGAGGAGTCTGAAACTCTTGGCGGAGGTAAGGGCTCTACCTGGGACGGAGCATACCTTCGCTTCCATTTCTTACTTGGCTTAGAGTACCTATAAGTTGTGGGAGTCACCGAGATGACCTTCTCCCTAGTCTGACCAACACCCCCAGCTATGGTCTCTTCCCTATTCTGCCCCATAGCTAGTACCGCTGCCTCCACATGAGTCGCAGCCTTAACAAGCACACTGTAACTCCTATGCCAAGAACCCGCAATCCTCACACGGATGTCGTCACACAGCTTACTCTCAAACTCCGCACAACGCAATTCCTCCGTCTCCACTAACTCTGGAGCAAACATCGACAGGTTAGCAAACCACGCTTCAAACTGTACTAAAGGTGTAGTACCTTGGCGTAACCCCACAAACTGTTTCCTCAATTCTTCCCGAGCGGAAGGAGGGAAATCCAAACTTCCTCGTCCTGACATCCTAATAAAGGTGACAAGGATCGTTAGCACTCTAATAAATGTGCCTAAACTAAAAACTAACGTCCTAATACATTGGACAACAATAAATCACCCCACGTAAGCACATAATCACATAAGCACCTACGAATTTCATTCCTGGATAATGACAGTCCCGAGGCGTCACTAAAGTTCCGGTTGGAAACAACATTGATCAGGTGCCTTTCCAACAAGACTTTCAGAAACTCAAGGATCCAATCAACATCCTAGAAACTACATTCCATACCCACATAATCACATAAACATGTTATCATACAAGGATATAACCATTACACTAAGTCTTTATCATACGAGACGAACCCATTGTGATTCTAATCACTTCCCATGTACCCAAAGTATTCAAACCCGGTACGCTCTGATACCAAGTTGTCACGCCCTCAAAATTTAACCCATATTACATAATATTAACATGCGTTAATGAAAAGGAAACATTGCATTATTTAATCATCAGAGTATT